>JAUZNC010023344.1:0-15463 GCA_034780395.1 Vannuccia rotundouncinata | reverse complement strand
TTTTTACAATAGGTATATTAAACAGTTGCCAGTCTTCTAACCTTAGAATATGAGTCACATTAGCATTCTTTGTAAAGATTTTTTTTAATATAAGAAAAGGCTATCAATAATTTAGTGCAATACTTGTCAAAAACAATTGTTGTTACATCATGTACACTAAAATTACATTTACTTAATTTAAATTTGATTTAAAAGTTAATTTTTACTTATAATTTGTTTGATATTTCAATACTAAAATTCGGTATTATTAAAACCTAGAATGAAATGAAACAAAAAAAATTATAGCACTTTTTATAAAAAAATATAACATTATTTATAAAAAATTACACATTTTTGGTGATTCGCAAAAAATATATATTGACAATACAATCTGTTTTAAAATATACTTAATTATTACAAATATTATAAATTTTTGAAAATTAGATTCTATCTAAAAGACTTACAAACCTATATCACAAGAAAAAGTTCAATACAATTAGCGTTGGCACATTTTAAAGCTCCTACATTGAAATCGAAAGATAAGCGTTGTAACAAAATTTAAACAAAATCATCACACGTCAGCTGTTAAGATGGTAATCAAACCTATAAAAATCTATCGGTCTAATTATTTAACTTTTGCATAAGTTGTAATTTGAATAATTTTGAAAATTCTTAACTATAAAACAATTATGATTATATTAAAAGAGAATAGGCATAATACAAATGGAAAAGAATATTTATTTTAACAGATTTAAATATTTTAACAATAAGTAAATATTATAAAAATTTGAATAAATATATTACTTGTATGCAATATATTTGTTAAATATATCACAATTATAATTTATAAATCACACAGTTATCCAATTATAATTATATCTTGATTTGTGTGAAAGTGTTTGAAATTCATATCTATAATTATACACGCATATAAATATTCATCAAATTTATACATTGAACCTCCAGATCGGCAGCCATTATTTTAAAAGCAGAAATCGCAGCTCATAAAATATATCTTTATTTTTAAATTATTGTTTCTAGAAGATCAAAGTTTATTTCGATACTCAACTATGTCATATAACTCTATGAATAATCCGTATATTCTTTATTAGAACCCGCATTTTTCTTTAAAAATATTACCCCAAAACCGTAATATTTTTTAAATTACATATTAATATGTTATTTAAAACATATTACATGTATTATTATATATTATACAATATTTAATTCACAAGAAAAGTATTATGACATCTATTAATACATATTTCAAGTATACTGCAATTAAATATATATAATATTGCGGAACATCTAAATTTAATTGGAACAATAATAAAATTTAAAAAAGAAGAATCCCGGATTTTTACAAGCACGTCAGCATAGAAATCCAATCATTGGGATTTCTCTTAATAAGCAGAAAAATTAACAGCATATCCATAGACATGCCGCTTATATTATTTCTATGCACGTCAGTAACATGTTTCATTTATTAGTTAATTCTAGTCAATTATTCCTATTAAGTAATGTTATGTATTATATTAATACAACTACATAAATTAAATTGTAGCTGTATATATTAAAAATCATTAACTTTTTAAACAGAGATCAAGAAACCAAAAATTTTATTATTATATTTTTAATAACAATACAATTTACACAATGAAGTATATATAATACATATATTCTGTAATTAACATCTAGAATTATAATCTATAGTATCTAAAGAGTGAAGTTTAAAATTATTTTCCCAGAAACCAAATTAATCCTATCCTGTAAGTTAAATACAATGATTTCATATGAAGTGATGTTTGATGTCCAATAATTCCCATTATAAAATACTGACATTGTAAATGTCATATAATGCGAATTAAGAGTTAGTAAAACAAAATGTGACAATATATACACAAATAAACAATCGACACTAATAATTTAATTACCAAAAATATAGGCAAATTATCAATAACATTTGTACAAAAAAGTAGCTGCAATGAGTATAATTATAAAGTTATATTATACTCAACTGTTAACGTATAACTCCGACGAATCAAAACATAAACTGGATAAACCAAACCCTGATCCTGACACCGAAAAGTAAAAAAAGGAGTGAAAATGAACTTTAAAAAGTTTGTCTGTGGCGGAGTAAACTGAATACTATAGAAACAAATGATACAGAAATGTAGAGTTGAATATCATGCCAAAGCCTACATTTAAGCAAAGCAACACATCACAAAAGGATGGATATATGGGCATCGTAAAATAGTAAGGCCTACACAGTGAGCTGTAATACGATGGTTGCAAACCCAAAATCAAATGAGTATAAGGTAAGAATAGTTATCTATAGGTGAAAAAAAAAATTCTACGACTGATTCCTTTCTTGCAAAAAAGAAAAGTTCGAATCAGGTTCTGGTGGCCACAGAGCAAGTCTGAACCGCCAGATTTTGTGAGGTGATTGCTGCCGTGACTTGAGGTGAGGACACTGTTCCACCCAGGTGCAGGTAGCTGTCGGTGATTCGCTTAACGAAATGAAAATCCGACGTTTGACAGTGAGGACAATCAACTCGTTGGCTGTACTGACTGAAGTACTTGAGGGCCCCGGAGTCCGGGCCAAGAGCAACTTTGTTGCATTTCTTGCAGGTGAGACGTTGGTAGCAGCAGGGAACAGAGGCTAAGATGTCGTAGGAGTACATGCTACCAATGATCAGTTGCTGACCTGCAAGAGAACAATGATAAATATATTTATCTATCTCTCCAAACAATTGTGAATCAGATAAATTGTAAATCAATAATTCTGAATATTTTCTCCAATGACGTATTTTGAAAATGCTTTTACTTCTTTATAGTAATGAAATTCATGGATATATATACAACAGAATACAGAAGTTTAGAGTTAAGACTTACCCGACCATTTCTTCTGGCAGAACTTGCACGATATCACTGGAGCTTGCAAACAGTGCATACACATTACATGAAGGTATTTAGTGGTTCTTTCTCCAGGACATGCAATTGGGAAGCTCACTGAATCATCGTGGCTCAAAGGACTCAGGAAGAACGTCCCATTAATTAAGGGAAAGTGGTCATAAACAGGAAGCGAGGCTCTACACACAAGGCAGGAAACTGAAACCGCCCGATGGGCAGTTAAGTTGGTCAGTAGAAAGGCCTTAGTGTCGTCATTTCCATTACAACTATCGTCCTCCATATGAATGTGGTAAGAATTCTGCTTATCATCCGGCAATCCTTGAAAGCAAAGATAGTCTCTCCGCTGGCGAAAGATGTTCCCCCGCGCGAGACCATTCCCAGCGTCGGGAGGAAGACTGAACACTCCTCCGCTATTGCGGCGATGCTGTTGTCCTCGAGTTCCCCGCATGTGACCCCCCGAACCATCTTCCTCCTCTAACGTGGGGAAATCGGGGCTCAAAGGGGGCGAGAACTCCTCATCAAGAGGGCTGGAGCTGAAGGTTCCCGTTGAGGCGGTACTTGAACTGCTCAGCTGTCTAGTTCTTATGCGTCGAGCCAGTGAGGAAGAGTTGTAATGACCAGTCATTCCGTTGGCATGGTGATGGGGATAATAGGCCCCGTCGTTGGGTGGGTGGGTGTTAGGTCCATTACGACCGGTTGTCATGACAACTTCTGGTTTTTCATTTCGTCGCTTCCCCCGACGCCTGTTACGATTATTGCCCGCCTGGTTGGAGGACACATCGACTAATAAGTTGAGCTGCATTCCCGGTGCTGGGGGAACATAATCTATATCCTTGCGAAGATGACCACGACCGCAGCCGCATTCACAAGCTTTAAAGACCAAATCGTAGCCTTTCTTAGTCCACAAATTTTGAATTCGTTGTTTCTCGGACCAGGACCTGGCCCGACCACTGTTCCTAAGAAAGGTTAGAAGAGTTTGCTCCCAGTGAGTGAAACACGCCTGGTGCATCCAGTTACCTGAATGAATCCATAAAGAAAAACTTGTTGAAACATCTCAATAAAATGAATCAATTAAATGATCATTAAGATTTTAACCGAATCAGTGGATTAAATATGTAACATTATTTTAACAATAAAAAATTATTGAGCTAAGGAGTAAAAGTGATTGTTCTATAATCTAAAAGAGAAACTTTGAATTATTGAGAATTTACGAACTACAAACTTATAACAGTAAATTTATAAACTTATAACTTATAAACTCATAACTTACATTTATACAATAAAAATTATAGATATCCTATAAATTACTAGATTGGAGTTACGTTTATAATAAAATGAGAAAATAATCTGAGGCAAAAGAGGCAAAGGTAAAAGTTTACCAATGCGAAATTGTTTGAGCCTAACTATATTTTTTTTTATATAATAATTAATAAGTTTAAAAAATTTTTTAATACAATTTGTTTAACTAATTTAGTTTTATAATTTTACAGAAAGTGTGAGCGAATTATATCTACAAATTAAAAGTACTTCGAATCAATGATTGTTAAGATTATAGTAAAAATCAATTTATTGGTCAACCAGTTTTATCCCTGTATTTATATATTTCATTTATTGTGACAAATTTCAATATTCTGTAATGTAATAACATAAATTAATGAGAAAGGTCAAAAATATAATGTCGATTTAATTGCAGTTGAGAATATGCAGTTGAGAACATCCTTTGATTGGATTTAATTATATTGTACATTTACTATATAGCTTTCTTAGTTTTTACCTCAATTAGTATATTATATAAGGTCCGATTTTACAAAGAATGAATATATTGAAAACCTTATGGATACAAAAAGGTATGGAAAATTTCATTGCTGTAAACGAAACAAGGACAAAATGTTGGGTACTCTAAAAGTGAAGCGCCTATAAAGCCAAAAATACATGTGTATATTAAATGAAAAATAGAATCAACAATTTTAACTATTTAAAAAAAGTTAATTAATTATATAAAAAACGGTAACATGATAAAAAAATCCCTATCACAATCTTCTTTGTTATGAAGCTCTGGAGAAATTTATATATAACAATTAAATTATATTCAATTGAAAGGTTTATGTGTCTATGAATATAATAAATTACGTTGTCAAAATAAATAGTGACGCCTATCTTCCAAATTTTATACAGTATTTAAAACAAAATTATTTTTACTACAAATCTTGACAAACCCCTCTGATTATACAACTATATAAAAAATTGTGCTTTTATTTAGACCATATAGAGAGATAAATTTTCCTTGAAAGTTTACGATATAATAAAAAATAGTAACAATAAATTGTGTTGTCTCAAAACTATATAACCTACTATTGGAGCACTCAATCTGATAGTTTCAGATCGAAAGCCAAACACACACAAAAGAATTGGCAAAGCTGCTTAGAAAAAGGATCGATAATGAATATATTTATTTACAAGTGAAAAGAACTTTTTATAGGTTGGGTCATATGATAGAGTAACCACAAAGCATCATCATATGATTGGTTAAAAGAAAAGTGAATAACAAGAATTGGAGGAATGCAATCAAATAATAATAGGCTATAGATGTGAGATATGTAGCACTTATAATGAAAATAATTTTTAGTTTTAATTCACAAGTGTTCACAATAGTGAATGTACTCTTAGAAAATAAATTATTTAAAACTAAATTGTTATGTAGTAAAAATAGTTTACAAATTTGCTAAATGTTTCTATTATAAACCATTGAAAACATATAAATTATATAGATATCTATGTCGTATATCTATGTGTAAAATTTCGCTAAAAATAGATACCCATATTAGTAAATTGATTTGCAAAAATATTTAATATGAAACTGAGAAATATAAAAAATCTAGTTAGAAAAGCTATAGTTTAATCGCATGACTATCAGCACGTTTCATGAATTATATCGAAAATTAGAATAAATAGTTATAAAATGAACAAGCTTACAGTTTATTATAAAGTTATTACAAATCATTCCTATACTAATACTATAAAAAATATTCGCAGCGATACCATGTGAATGGAGAAATCTTAATAATTAACACATTTGTGAGAATATAAAGTAACTTTTATATTGACTAAAAAACATGTCAATATTAGGAATTGGTTCATTAAAGAATAAAATATAATTTAAATCAAATGTAATTTATACCTTGTTCACATGCTTCATTATTACAAATCACTCGTACAGCATCTCCTAAATCTGAAGATTCTATTAAGGCATCTTCTTGAAGGCACGATCCAGGAATACAACACCTCTCCTGGCAGGAAAATGACACATTTGACTTTGATCCAGCATTTTGAGAATGAATATCTGACTCATTTGTTCCGCCACCAACCGCTCCAACTAATGGATTATTTTCTGAATTAGAACTTTCAGATTTATCTGTAGGATTTTCGGTGCTATTAGATGGAGTAAGTACATTTCCAGTAGGTGTCACTTGTGAATTAGCCGGCATTTTGATATCTGCAATAGAACTATTCAACAAAATTATAGAGTCTTGTTTTTCTGAATTATTGCGACGTCTAGGCATCTACCACATAATCTATGAAAAAATAAGTCCTAAGTATGAAATGTCACTATTCGAGTGAATGTTGTTTTCGTAGTTACAAAAGTTAATTCGTCTCCCGTTGCTTCAAGAACAAGAGTACAAGTTGATTGATACGAAAAAATTGTGAACTACGACGAACGCCGCTGCAATATCGATTTACTGCAGTAAAGAGATATCCAGCGCTAAATATGTTGCCAACCCTAGATTTCGATCGATACAGACTAACAAGAGATGGATAAAGAGACACACGATCACTACTAAGATAGAAGACACACCTACTACAAACTCTCAATTCTGATTAGCTGTTGCTTTTAGAATCATAAAGACAAGATGTGTTATGAAATGAAATGTGCTATTAGGTAAAGTTGTATACAATTGTTTGTACTGATAGATAGACTACCTAGTTATAAATGCAGAAACCAACTAATAATTTATTATAAAAAACATTGACTTATATATTATTTATATAGACCGGCAAACTGACCAATATTCAATAGTAATAAACGTCCACGAAGGTATATATATCGATAATCAATAGTAAATTCATGGGAGTTATTAATGCATTTCAATTATATACCTTATTAGTTTTATATTAATTAGTTTTATAGTAATATATAATGATCAAAAGCCTATTAAAATATAAAATATTAATTGAATACCCTATTTAAAACTAAAAAACTAATACCGTATATAATTGAAATGCGATCTGGACACTTTTTGATCAGTTTGCCGGTCTAGATAAATACTATAGTAATATATAAGTCAATGGTAAAAAGCTAGATCTTATCTAAATATAACAATATACATAATATATTTTAAGCAAATAAATACACAAATAAACGACAGTTATTTTATGATTTTTGCTTGGAGGCAAATAATACTACCTATTAATAATTTAAATATTACGGTAATTTTATATATGTAACCAATTAATTATATATGTAATCAATTTGGTGGCAGCCCACTTAACGAAAATCCAGTTACCGGAAACCCACTTACCGAAAACACACTTAACGGAAAACCCAGTGAACGGAAACCCACTTAACGGAAGCCCACTTAACGGAAACCCACTTAACGGAAAACCCACTGAACGGAAACCCACTTAACGGAAGCCCACTTAACAGAAAGCCCATTTAACGGAAATCCATTTACCGGAAATCTACTTACCAGAAAGGCCAATTTCATCGGTCGAGCCAATTACAGGCAAATCTTCCCTAAATGTAAAATCAATAGTGTTACAAGTTTAATCGAATACTATAAGGTATTTACGTTCTTTATGATCGTCTTAAAAATCTGCGACTCCGCAGTTGGAGAATGGTCAGCGTAACCTCCAGTCCTATATGTTGATACACTAGCATACCAGCTGCATACCAGACTAGAAATCCGCTGAACTTGTAGATTATTCTGTACTTATGAACTGTACCTCCCTAATTAGTGAACTTTTTCATGTTCTTTTAAACGATGTAAAACTGTCTAATTAAAACTGTTTTTTCACGTTATTCTATGTAATGTTAAAACGAATAAAATAATCCATGCCGCAGAGTTAAATTTTTAGAAAATGCTGCTATATCAAGCATTACACATGTTAGAATAAGAAAATGTGTAATATACTTTTCGTAGCGTCATAATTTGTTTGGATATTATATTTGATTTGTCTCCAAAATTAGCGGCATTGTTCCCTAGAGTGAACTAGATATACCCATCTTTTGGCAATAGTTATAATTTGGATGCTAACTTTTCTTGAAACGGCAATCTTAAAAAATAAAGCATTATTGATGAAATTGAGAGGTTTTCTCAAAATAAGTAATTAATGAAATATTTAAATTGAATCAACAAATAATTAACCACACATGTTTAAAATTGAATCTGGAGACTTAGCCATTGGTATCCGGTATGTGGGTTTCCGATGAGTGGACTTTCCGGTAAGTGGGTTTCCGTTAAATGGGATTCCGCTAAGTGGAGTGTAATCACCAATTTATAATCGTTCTCACTGTCCCCATTTAAATCGATGAAGAAATTTTTTAACAGTGACATTTTAAAATTAAATTTACTGTACGTAAAATAATAACTCTTTTAATTATAAGATAGAACATAATTATCATTCACTTATATATTATTTATTTATCTATAGACCGGCAAACTGACCAAAAAAATGTCGGAATTAGTTTCGGAAAATTTAATTAATCTTTAAGTGTTTATGTTGAACTTCCGCACATCAATTTGGCATTGATTATCGATATAGATACGTTCCTCCGCGGACGTTTATTACTATAATTGAATATTGGTCAGTTTGCCGGTCTAGATAAATAATATATGTCATTGATAATTATCGTCTTGTAAAATTGCGAAGTCTAATAATATTAATTAGAATCAATTTAACAATATATATTATTAATTAGTAAAGATTTTTACAACTGACATAAACATTTTATAATATAAATAATTTAGTTTATCGCCATTTAATGACTCAAATTAGCCATATAAGAAATTCTAAAATAAAGCGTTAAACTCCTAGAAATAGTATATTAATTAAACAGTATATTGATACCATAAACATTATATATCTATTCGTTGTAGTTAAAGTGTAATGTCTATGATTGATACATCTTAACACTGCAATATTCTATCTTAAGAACGGTAATTAAATTTATTTTTTATGCTAAATGGTTACAAGAAGAAATTTAATTATGACCTAACAAAATTAATGCTCTCTGGTTAAATAATAATACAAAAGCTTTAAAATTAGAATATATTTAAATAATGCTAAAAATATTTTTGCCGAAATATTTTATTGTAAGACATAAAACAATTATTCACTCAAATTTGAATAAAAAGACACCAATAACTAACGAGTCCATATTTTCAGTCAATTCTTCAATCAATTATATTTATATTTTTGATATGAATCATATTACAAATCTTGTTTTGAACAGAGAAGCACATGTAACAGTAGTATGTATAGGGATCGCGCGAGAACAAAACAAGAAGTTCGGATAATTACGTAACACTTACAACAAACACCTATCTATAGGTACACGGTAGGAGAACGATGGTGGAGAGGGTGTTTCAATAAAGAGCTGTATGTGGGGGGTATAGAAGTAAGGAAAATACAGAAATGAAATAGGATTACTTTTTTGTTTATTATTTGAATTATCATACTCGAATCAATAACACCATATATAATTTTAGGTCTATAGGATATCTATGATTTGAATTGGTCTCCAATAAATTGATTAAAAGTCATATTCAAGTTGGTCGAATTAAAGATAGATTGTTTATTGAAAGTAGGGTAATAAAACCACAGATGAATATTGAGGTGCAGATCAGATATCAATATTGGGTCAATTTTAACCTTTATACGAAATAATTGATGACAAAATCTGAGCATAAGTTGTTTAATGGATTTACTGTAGTTAAGAGAACATGCGTGCGTAATTTAAATTTTGAAGGAAACTCAAAAATCTGGACAAAAATTATTGGATTTTGTCATCGAAGGAAATTTAGCATTATAATACATAAAGATGTGAATCAAAGTATTTCTATGACATCAAACGGAAGTAATTGTATTCGATATTCAATCAGTAGTTGAAAATGTAATAAATAAGGCGAAATGTAATTTGTTCTAAATGTATGAAAGAAAAGTTCAACCTAATAAGAGTTTTAAATATTACATTTTAAATACATACCTGTCCCATAAATAAATGAAAAATGTTTTATATCTATTATTAAAGTAATTTCAGCATAACACTATTGATTTAGAATACACGCGACAAAGATTCGACGGCATGGACAAAGTTTTGTCAGTACACATAAAATAACTTGGGAACATTGGTATTGCGTAACAATCATGATAATTCTGACGTTGCATTTTTTTACAAGACGTCATAAAGTAATGTACACTCTGTGAAACTGTGATATCAAATGGTGAGGGAATGGATAGGGGCCGGAGTTTGCATGAGTGAAGACAGAGGTGGCTGTTGAGGAAAGCGCATCAGGTTGAATACAAACAAAGAAACAAAAAAGAAAGAAAGTGATGTTATCAAGCGGACGAAATTGAGAAAAGTTGTCAAGTTTTAAAAGGCTAAAATTGGAGATACTTGTGTGTAGTTAAGGACCAATATAGAATAGAATATGATAAGTTCATTCAACACTTTCAAGAATCATAAAAATCGTGGATAGAAAAAACACCAATCTATATATAAATGTAAGTAGGTCTATGTAGGGGGGGGGGGGGGTCAATGAGGAAGCCAAATAAGAAATCCAGTCAACAGAACTGATTTGTCGCAATGCAATACAATATACGTACTGTAAGTCATTCTTTGTAAATATAGAAATATGTCGAGATCAAATCGGGCCACCGGCCAATCAATAGAGAGGCCACGAGTCTAGCAACACCACAGGGTCTTAAAGAAGGAGTCTGTGTACCATTCTGCCAACAGTAAATGACGCTAATTGTGGGATATGAGTCTAGTAGGTGAAGACGCCTCCATTTTCGGCCCCGAGAGAAGTAGCTTGGTGGATAGTGGAGGGGTAAGGAGGGGTCAATCTTCGCTTAGATCATGACCTCTGTAGCTCCGGCTGCTGTTCAGAGAGTCGGAGGCATTGTCTGTGTGGTCTGCAGAGTCGACCAAGGAGGATTTGTTGAACCTGGAGGAGGATCGGATTCCGGCCCTTTGGTCCCTTTCACGATCCGGCCTGAAATAATCAAATGAAAGGCTTTATATTAGCGCTATTAACAAACCATGCTCTTTATCCAGGCTAAACTCACTTGATTCCCTTGAGAGCCCGCACAGTCTGCAGCTCCCGCTCAATAGTCATTCGGATCTCATTTGAATCGTCTAGGTCACGCTGCAATTTCCGTTTGGCGGCCTTGAGGCCCGTGTTTTCCTCGTCCAACACCTCAATCTCCCTTTTGGCCCGTTTGTGGTTCACCATTACCTTCTCCATTTGTTCCTTGGCGTGATGTGTTTGTCGACGTTCGTCGTCCAACTGCCAACGCAAATCAATGTAGATAATAATATAAACGAAAAAATGAAAAGTTGTGTATTTATGTTAAGCGATAAAATTTATTTAAAATAAAGAATTGTTATACTACTACAATTGTAACAGTAGTAGATTATTTTTATATTAGATTATTATCATTTAATAAAAAATATATTAAGATAACAAAGATAATTTTAAGATCAACAAGATAATTCAAAATATATATAATATGTAAACAAAATTTAGATTGTAAACTATTTAAATAAAATTTTAGTCAACTTAAGAACTGGGGGCATATTATGAATTCCTCAAGAAATCGAATTTATAAATTGCTGATTTTATAATTATCGATATATGGATTTATTTAATTCTACAGATAATATAGGAATAATTAAATTCAAAGTTTAAACCTTCTAAATGAGGACGTAATGTCAAATTTGAATGACGATAATTGAAAAGTCAAAGACAAAAGTGCACCTGTAACTGCATCTCCTTCAACCTCTTCTCCAGTTTTCGATTGTTACGCATCATCGCCTGTCTCTCTTTGTTCTCAATTTCCACCTGATCCTCTAGCACGGTGACACGGGTTTCCAAGGCCAACTGAGTGGCCTTACTCTTGCGGCCTAAGTCCCTGTCCAGCTCGGTGAGTTTGTCGCGCAACTCTTTGGCCTGTCGCTCGGCAGCGCTCTTGGCCACTTCGGCCCGGTTAGCGGCGCTCCTCTCGGTGGCCAGCTCGTTCTGCGCGGCGTCGGCAGTGGACTGAGCTCGTTTAGCGCGCTCCTCTGCGGCTTCGAAAGTGGAAGTGGCTTCCTCGAGGTCTTCCATAAGGGAGCTGATGTTGTTGTCCAGTCGTTTCTTCTCTTCGAGAAGTGCAGTTCTAGATTTTTTAAAGAATGGATGAAGAGGAGAGAGGACGATAGATTTTGTTTAAACAATAGACATTTAATATATGTATTCATAGATTGGACATCAAGTAAGAACCATTGTAGTGGTTTCGTTTTTAGCTACGATTTGCAAGAAGCATGGTTTAGTAAAATATATTAAGTCCAGGCTCGCCGGAAAGTTTTGAGTGTTGGGGGGGGCGCTCGATTTGCAAAGGGCTACCTATAAAATAACATGAAAAACGCATTACTTAATAATTATACTCCAATATTTTATTTATATTTTTACACTCAGGAAAGTAAATCCTTTTCAATATTTTACTTATATTACCTCAAATTCTATAATAGTTATGAGCATGAAATGTTGTACTTTTAATAGTGGGGGGCTAAAACATACCCCAGCCCCCCATGTTCCGACGTGGCTGATATCTTATTAATATTTGAAAACGACCAAGTAGAATGGTGCTGAAAACGTCAAATTATGCCTCTCATATTCACAGTTTTGGTCTATGAATATTTAATAAAATTAGGTTGAAAAATATTGCAGGGGCTTTGTCAAACAAGCACAAAAATAATTACAAAAATAATGAAATTTATAGATAGACAGAACATTTCACAGGATATGAATTAACGCAGGATGATATATAGATATTGAAGGATATAGACAGGCAAAATATTGTTCGGGATTTGAATTAACATAGGATGAAGATATAGATATTGAAGGATATAGACAGGTAAAATAGTGGTAGGGATTTGAATAAACATAGGATGAAGATATAGATATTGAAGGATATAGACAGGCAAAATAGTGGTCGAGATTTGAATTAACATAGGATGATGATATAGATATTGAAAGATATAGACAGGAAAATAGTGGTCGGGATTTGAATAAACATAGGATGAAGATATAGATAATGAAGGATATAGACAGGCAAAATAGTGGTCGGGATTTGAATAAACATAGGATGAAGATATAGATAATGATGGATAAAGACAGGCAAAATAGTGGTCGGGATTTGAATTAACATAGGATGAAGATATAGATATTGAAGGATATAGACAGGCACAATAGTGGTCGGGATTTGAATAAACATAGGATGAAGATATAGATATTGAAGGATATAGACAGGCACAATAGTGGTCGGGATTTGAATTAACATAGGATGATGATATAGATATTGAAGGATATAGACAGGAAAATAGTGGTCGGGATTTGAATAAACATAGAATGAAGATATATAGACAAGTAAATTAGTTCCAGGATTTTCATTAACAGGAAAAGTTGCAATATAAAATTAGCGATTTGCCTGAGCTATAAATATATCTATACTCATGCCAACCGTTTTGCTTGTTATCCCCATAGAAATCCCCACTGTTCCATTTCTTTGTTTATCCCTATCTTGCATTGACTTTTAGTTAGATTTCTTCTCTACATAGTTTAATCGTTTTTTTCACTGGCTCTAAAGACGTAAGCTTCTTACCTGGTTGCATTAGCCGACACCAACTCTTCAACAGCCTCGTCTCTTTCACTGACCGCGGCCTTCTTGAGTTTCTCCGCCTGATGGAAGTCTTCCTGGAGCTGGGAGTGCTCAGCCTCCACAACCTTTAATTGTCGCTCGACCTCCTTCCCCTGAAGAGCGTAGAGGTCACGTGTTTCGATGGCCTGCTCGAGTTCCTTCTGCATTTGGGTGCAGTCACCGTGCAGTTTCTTGGCCTGTTTTATGGCGTCTTCCTTCAACTGCACGGGAGATAAGATGTTTTTATTATTTAACAAAAAAGTTTCAAACGTATTCTTTCTATTTTGCTTCAATCTACATTTAAATCAATAAAATTATAGAAATGGAAATGTAGATCAATTAAATCATAGAAATGTATATCGATTGATTATATTAATTCTAAAGTTAAGATCTGCGTTATCAATTTAAATACCTAAACAAATAAACAGTTAACAAGTAGATTGACAATATATAATTTAAAAATATGTGAAAGATATATTTATAAAAAATTAATAACTTTGATATTAAAAAATATACAAAATTTAAAACTGATCCAACCAATCATCAAACTATTTTTAAAGTCAAAATACAATTAAAGATGACATGTTAGAAGTACCACTTGTCTATTTTACTATCAATTATAACTTACACAAGAACCAGAATCGAAAATATCGCCCGTCTAAAACACAAATTATCAAATAAAACAGACATTTGAAGGAAGTCAGTTCTATTAAGTTTCAACCATAATTAAAAATGCAAAAGAAGACGCACCTTATTGGCCATATCCAACTGTTGAATGGTGTCATAACACTCCACATCCAGCCTTTTCTTAACCGCATTCAACTGGACAGACGTCCTTCTCTCGTCCTCCAGCTCGTCCTCGAGCTCCCTGTTGGCCTTCAGCAAGACTCGTCGGCTTTCCTCGGCGTCAGCCTCCTTTTGGGCCGCTTCCCGCTCCATGTGAGAGCGCAACGCCTGCAGCGACACCTCTAGCCGGTCACGGGCCTGCTCCACCGAGGCCAGCTCGTCCTCCAGCTCGACCACCTGCAGGCGCAGCTCTTGGATCTCGTTCTCCAGGTGAATCTTGGCTCGATCCAGTTCCACGGCCTGTTCATCACAAAGAAGAACGACTAGAATTCTTCAATTGATTATATTTAAAAGTAAAAGTTTTACTTTCATAAAAATAAATTTTTAGAATTAATTAATTTTAATTTTAGTAGTAAAGGTTAAATTGCATCTGCACTTAACAAAATTGCTGTTGCAGAATCTACACTTTACAAAATTGCTATGTTGCAGAATCTAAACTTTACAAAATTGCTATGTTGCAGAATGAAAATTGCTGTTGCAGAATGAATCTACACTTTACAAAATTGCTATATTGCAGAATCTACACTTTACAAAATTGCTGTTGCAGAATGAATCTACACTTTACAAAATTGCTATATTGCAGAATCTACACTTTACAAAATTGCTATATTGCAGAATCTACACTTTACAAAATTGCTATGTTGCAGAATCTACACTTTACAAAATTGCTATATTGCAGAATCTACACTTTACAAAATTGCTATGTTGCAGAATCTACACTTTACAAAATTGCTATGTTGCAGAATCTACACTTTACAAAATTGCT
>JAUZNC010023333.1:3672-19714 GCA_034780395.1 Vannuccia rotundouncinata | reverse complement strand
CATTAATTTGGGTTGCAGAATCCATTTTGTCGTGATCTGAAGATCCTGCATCATTAATTTGGGGTGCAGAATCCATTTTGTCGTGAACTGAAGATCCTGCATCATTAATTTGGGGATCAGAATCCATTTTGTCGTGAACTGAAGATCCTGCATCATTAATTTGGGTTGCAGAATCCATTTTGTCGTGATCTGAAGATCCTGCATCATTAATTTGGGGTGCAGAATCCATTCCGTCATGATTTGAAGATCCGGAATAATTTATAATAGTTTTAGAATTCATATTTTTGTTTTTTGAATATCCTGTATCTTTCAATCAATTGTTGAAGAATCTTTTTTTTAATCTTCTAAATATAAATTATATAAACATCAAGTATTGTGTTCAATATTTAAAAATATAAATGTTATTATTATTTTTCTTGTAGATAATACAATTATATAATAATAATAACAATAAATTGTTAAATTAAAATAATTTAAAAATTAAGTACAAAATTTCAAAAAAATGTAATATTTATTAATAGTTTCAGTTTCTATTTTAGTTGTGATTTTTAAAAAAACATTTCAATGGATAATAAATTATACGCACTTCTTATATTACTTATTAAATTTAAATTTTAATGTATTTTACAAATCAAAATATATTATTTTTGAATTAATTTATGTTTTTTAAAAAATATAAAAATGTTTATTTTGTTTATTTTGAAGATTCAGCTAGATTATTTGTTAATTTTCGATTTTTGAATAAAATGAAACAGATTCACAAGACATTAATACGACATTTGCAAGACAAAAATAATGTAAAGTTAACTAATTTATATTTTTATTAAAGATAATTAAAAATTGTACAAAGAATCAAAATTTTCCTATTTGAATTTTTTGTTAGATATTTTTTTGTTAACTATAAAAAAAATTAAAATTGATAATTTTGTTTGTAATCAAAAAAAATTATTTCAATGCAATCAATTTTCTAAAAAATATTTCTATTACATATAGTACTCAGAACTTATTTCGATATAACCTTTTTCAATGTTTATTATAACTTTATACATTCAGCAAAAAGTACAAAAACTTACATGTTTTAAATTTTCCTAAATAATCCACCTGGAATTGTTTCACTCAAGTTCTGACTAGCTGATTTGTTTTCTATAAGGAACTTGACGATCATAAGTAAGTTTGTACTTATTCATTATCAGAATACCTTTGATCTGCGTTTCTGTATCTCGAGAGTCTAATATGAGCTCATTTCTTCACAGAGTCCAGTTTGCTGATATCGGTTTTAATGTTAACAAAAATAGCGAGGTGTTTATTCCAAAACATATCTACAGCCTTCAACCCAAATTATGTAATTATTTATAATAAAGCAATGATAATCAGAGGTTAATTAAAAAAAATATCGATTAAGAACAATATTAATTGCCGGAGATTACAAATCTAAAATATTGTCTATAGCCTATCTATAGCCTACTGTTCATTACACGTTTAGAATTTACTTAGTATTGTGAATTATATGAGTGAATAATATGTTGTTTAAATAATTTTGACAAATCTATAAAATCGAAAAATTTGTAGTATTGTATTTTACTTTACAGCTTCTTATTTATTCAAATTGAAATAAAATACAATTACAAATATTTATCTAGACTATTAATACAGTCAAGTATGTTACAAATACTGAACCTCAACTGAACCCATTGTTAAACTGAAACAAGTTTAAATAATGGAAAATCAAATGACCTTCTTAATAATAACAATTATAACAATAATTATAATAAATTAATTTAATTTAATGGCAATATCTGTATAAAAAACATGTAGAGTCAACACGAACTATTACAATAAAGAGTGTAAATACAACTGAAAACTATGTTTTAAACATGCATAAGTTTACAGCAGAGATCAACGATATATAACGACTGTTTACTTTGACACTCAAAACATCAATAAGAAATCTACTTATTTATCGAGAAAATCTTTTGCAATCTTGATAGGCTCTAGAGCACGTTTCAAATTTTTGAACTATTTGGAATACCTTGTGATATGTATCAAACTTTAAATTGGCAAGCTATTAACAAGAACACAAAATAAGATCATTTTGATATCATTTGAACTATGGGTACATTAGAAACGACTAAACGATCTTTTTTTTTTTAATTAATATAGTTCAATTCAATTTGATTGATCACTTTGAAGTTATTTACCTAATTTAAGTTATTTACCCATTTAATTTTAGAATACAGATCTAGCTGTAGTTACTTGTAATGTTTATGGCTAACATACAGTGAATTAATAAGGCTGTATAAATGTACCTACAGCTAGGATTTGGGGTATATTAATATAGTTTGTATTGATTATTGTTAAATTTAAAATTATTAATTGTTAATGGAACAATAACTGACTTTATAATTGGTTTATTTAAATCTGGCTCTAATAATTAGCTAGATATTATCTTACATTAAAAAATATTATTACATATAAACTGAATAAAAATAAGGAACATAATAAAATGAGTCAAATAAAAATAAAGTTTTAACTGGTAATGAGGCCATAGTGAATTAATGTATGGGCGATCACGTTATCAAACTTAATCTTTAGTATATTTTTTGTAACATACAATTTACAGACAACATATATAGGTATATAATTAACCTTCCGAGAAGAATTATAGAATGCATGCAACGATTCCAACCGTACACTTAAAATGAATGATAATATATACTATATACCAAAAACCTATATAATCCTACCTATTCACAGCCTTGATGCCTTCATTCATCATCTTTTTTTCTATTTTTTTTAATTCAACACCAGAAATTTACTTCACTACTCGTAATAATTGAAGTAGTATATTCATAATATTATTCAATATAATTATACAGTATTGAATAAAATTAATTGCTAGGATGTTTATATGTATTGCATTTTTTACGATAGTCGCTTACTCAAATAAGTAGCAGACTTATTTCAACAATTATCCGTGAGATATAGAGTAGGTATTAAGCAGTCTACCATTCGAGAAGTAAATAAATAACATCAACTCGATAGACAGGCTCTTTTGTTGTACCTAAATGACATTTCGCATCATAGGTATGATTTTTTTAAATAATAATTAAGTAATTAATTTTAAATCTATTAGTATATTGTATTAAAATTATTTATAATAAAGACATATAATGAACTTAAAATAACTTTGAAGAAGACTATATATAAATATTTAGTGCATTTGAAGCATATATATATATATTTATTTATTGAGTAAATTATACAAAAAAGACATTTAGGTAGCAGTTGTGATGACACTAAAACACCGATCGTTCTAAACTATGTAAGTATATTATAATATTGTACAATTGTGCTGTTATATCGAAGAGATAATTTTGTACAATTCAAGGAAAACGTCTTTATTCAAAGCCAATTATGAATAATTACACAATTTTAAAGGCCATAAAATCATAACTTATAGAGAGAAAAGTAGAATATTTATTAATGCAATTTAATACAGTAATAATATAATGTTTTATTTTTGATATTTTATTTAATATTTACAGTTGAAAGGAAAAAATTGTTGTAATATTGAAAGAATTAGTGTACAATAGTATACAAATGAGTAATATGTTGAAGTTTACTCATTAACGAATTAATCAATCATATTTTTTTGTTAAACTTGAATAACTATCTTAAATGACACATATAAGATAGTTAACTGAAAGTCGACTAAAAAGGAAATTATACACATCGATGAAGACCAAAATAAATAACATCATAACGAAGTTTTGACAAAATATAACATGTTCGGAGCAATCAGTAAAATGCAAAATTATGAGTGACTCAAATATCCGGATAAATAGACTTAATATATACTACAATTTACAAAACTAAACCCTTATATGAATATTAATGAACCACAGCAGCTTTAGATTCGGAAGAAAGATAAAGTTTTTGTTGCGTGGAAGTACACATCTCTCCAAATGAATTAATTTTCAATAAATTGGACTCTTCTAAAATTGCTGAATCTTTGCTGTACGCTTCTTCGTCTGTTGGGAATATCGCTTCTCGATCGTGTTCATCTGAGTTATTATTTTCTTCTTTGTTCTGGTCGTCAGATCGTTTATAATGTTCGAGAATAATTTCGTTGGGTGACATCGGTTCTTCAAAAAGCTTTGGTGGCTGTTGACTACAAAGGACATCGTCGTCACCTTCCTCACATTCCTCTTCAGCGGATTTGGAGAGAACCAGGTTCATCGGCTCTACGGAATCACAGTCCGTGGTCAATCCAGAAGAACTTGGATGCGATGACGATCCTGAACAGCTCCTATTTCGACGGTGTTGGGAGGCCAGGAGCTGCTGCTGTTGTGTCTTGAGGTGGTGAGGTATCTGAAATACTGGAGCGTGGATTCGTGTGAATCCCGTCGAAGACGTGTTGGGGTCGGTTGGGGAGAGTAGGAAAGGGCTGCTCGAGGCTCGAGGTCCATCACACTGGGAAGCGTCGTTCTCGTGTATTCCAGAGACTGGGACTACTGGAGGGTTAAGAACTGAATTGGGAATCGGCATTCGCTCTCCTAAAGGTCGTCCTTAAAGAGAAAGAAGACATTTATAATAAATTTTTGAATTCTAATTTGCAAAAATAATGTAGATCATTTTTATTATAATTATATTTTTTCGGTAAGTTTGCTTTATTTTCAAAAGGCAAAACGGTTTCAATGTCTTAAATAAAGGTTAATTTATACCTACCAGTGCCATCATCCACTATTACAGCATTTTCAGGGAGCTTCTTGTTAGATTGACTCATGTGTAGCCGTGGGTTGGGGTTCGCACTGTGTCTGTTGCGACTTCGCCGCGAACTGAACCACATGTTACATCCCTTCATTGTACATTTGTGCATTTCCTGGAGATGTACCGCGCTGTAGTGTATTTTCAGTGCGCCTAAAATATTAAATACAATTTTAAAATCAATGGAGAATAAAATTTATGAATCTTTTCTTACAATACAAAAATAAATTTATTAACAATGGAAAAACATTAAAATTATTTTTTAGTTTTAAATTATTATATTTCACATTTTCACATATTTGCATAATTTCGTTTGCTTATAGTTATCTTTCATTTATATTTTATAAAAAACTGTCCCCACCTTTATCACAAAAAGTTTTGTTACACGTAGTGCAGAGAACGCGCTTCTTGCTTCGACCCATGCCGCCAATATTCTGTCCAATCAAATCACTACCCATGTCGATATGACGGGTCGTTCCGCTTATGGATGAATCAGGGGATCCACTCCTACTGCGTTTCATGTTATCGTGTAAGTTAGAATCCCCCATATCCACTTCGTTGTCTTCTGGATCATCGTCTAAAAATCCCTTGTTGTTTATGTCGTGATCAATTTCATCATTGGATGTAGAAGTAATAGAATCAATAACTCGCTGTAAGCGTCCGGTACCAGAACCTCGTTTTAATGATTTTTGGCCACGTGATGGATCATTTACACGAGCTCGCTTGTTTACTGGTCCGTCTGAACGTTGAGATAAGTTGCTTAAGTTCATAGAATTTGAATCTGAAAAACAAAATAATAAAAAAATTTAATAAATTTCAATATTACTTTTTATTCAAACAGTAATATTAAGAAATTAAGTAAATTTTTAATATTAATTGAAGCTTAAGATATTTTTCAATGTAAACAATTTCATTATTTTGAAATACTGGTCAGAAAGTGTATTTAAAAAAAATATATAAATATTGAATTTAGGTGATAATTTGTTTTACATTTGTCAGTGAAACGTTGTTTATTTGCAACATCTGAAGATTCAAGTTTGATTCCTTCACTAACAGTCAGCTTTCCTGGTGTTAATGGCTGCACAGGGCATGGAAAGGGTGGCAGCGTCGATGAAAGAAAATTTGCTAACGCTGTCGACCCTGACATTAATGGAAATAGATGATTCAGTGGAAAGGGCGGTGGAGGCACTGGGTGGGTGCCCCCTGCCCCCGACGGACCGCAACCTCCCAACAACGGCTGAGAAACAATCGTGGTCACTTTTCCCCCTCCACCCCCTCCTGATAGGAGCGTTGGCTGCGGCCCAATTCCGCTGCGAGGGGTGCTACCTAAAAGTGGTGAAGTTTCAGCGGACGAGAGAGGCGGTGTGGTTTGTGAAGGAAAGTCAAGTGGAAGACCTCGTGGATTCTGACCAATTAACATGTCATACGCGAGGGCGCGAGTTTCAAAGAATCGCAGAAATTGCTGAAGAATCACGGGCTCTTCCTCACGTCCACAAGTTGTCCAACGTTCACGAGCTTGTCCAAGATTGTCCTGATTGAGTAAATTGAAATAATCGTTTAAATAAAGAAATAAATTTATAAATATACCAATCTTTGTAAAAGTTCAACAGACTTAAATTGTTAAAATACGTAATGAAAATATCCCTTCACATATAACACTTGTAGAAACAAATAAAGTTAAATGTACATATTATCTCTCGACTGGTATAATTATGAGATTGAAGAGACCGATATCATAATTTAATATATAATAAATATATTATATAATTATAAATTATAAATTATAAATTATATTATATAATTTAAATATAATAGAAAAATTAGGAATTTTTACAATTTTTTTGGAAACAAGAAATTATTTTTTTTGACTCATTAACTGTTTACTGATAATGTTGACCAATACCAGTATATACTCTGGCTCTTAAAAATTGGACAGAAAATGATACAGCCGTCCGAAAGATATCCTCTTCTAAATGACACGATTGTCCCTGTCAGTTCATTTAACTGAAGATTAAAATTAAACAACGTTGGGTAAAATATATGATTCAAAGGATCTCTGTTGGACATCCTTTTTCTGGGTTTTCAAGTATTTTACGGTGGTAAAATGTTTTGTGTAAAAATTAAGTGGAGCAGATGTCGCAACTATATAATAGTAGTAAATTGGCAAAGCTGTCCAGACAAAACAACTGCCCATTATAGAGGTAATTAAATCAATGTGCAATATGTTTATTTGGCATATATTAACCGTCATATTTATTGCATGCTTAACAACTAAAAATTAATAAAAAATAAAAAGAAGAAAATATTAATTAGAACTTCTAAAATCTTATGAATTTAATTTTTTAATGATAATGTGACTAAGCAAAATGGTCGTTTTTTATTAAACCAAGTGTTTCCTTTTTACACCTAAAGAAGGGACTCCACTATGAGACACTTTTATATCTGATTGTAATTTGTTTAATTATTAAAAAAATATATTTTATCAAAGCCAAGGTAATGTGTTAAAAACCAGATTTTTGAAGAAAACATTTCGTTTAAAAAATACAACTGTCGATACTTCAGGTTTCTACACTAACCTCCCACAGAAAGAGTACATTAAAACGATCCTAGCAACAGCCTCAATAAATTACTGCCATTTGTCGCAACCATGTCTCCTTCTAAGCCGACATCAAGTTCCTTAATCAAATAATTCTCTTCAGGACAACTTAGAAGCAGTCATTAAGTCGGGATACCGAACCCTTGTTCATTGAATATCTATTACACCAAAAATGTTTTCCACTAAGTATTTCTGCAACTCATAAGGCTGAGGACACAGAGAGGGGTTTCTGTAATGTATGCAGAGCTAAAGAATTAAGTTAATGTTAAAATATGTCGTAAACCTGTACACTGTCACAATATATAGTGGGTGACACTTGCGAAGCAGCTGAGTTTTAGACACACGCCTGCGCTCTTGGTCAGAGAGTCTTGACATCTTAAATCTTTCAGAGAAACACCTTTCACAGACTTCAGTTGACTTCCTTCGCCAGCAAGTGACGCTATAAAAGCTACAGGTTCAGCTATAAGTTGTCAAGACATGGACGCTGTTTCCTATCTCTTCTCCTCGGAGCAACTGGTGTCCGCATTCTTGGAACTTCTGTCACTTTCCTGTTTATTTTCAGGGGATGTGTGATGCACTACATTATTTTGAAGAAGATGAGACTTGAAATCGGCGGTTTACAATAAAGTAAAATAGTGTTTTCTTGGAGGTCTGGTCATTTTTTTGTTTGGTCTTTTCTAAACTGCCTCTATTTTGACTGTCCCTTTGGGTCCACTTTGCATTATATGTGATTGTACCAACTATATATAGAGAGACTTTGAGATAATTACTTCAGTAAATTCATATTGCGACAACTGTGCGGGAAAAATTTAAAGAAACTAGTCGGCAAGGCTCTGTGAAATCAGTGACAAAACGTGGTTATTATTTGCAGCTTATCTCTCGGAGTTCATGATAGATATGGCTAGCTGCTATATTATATACTTGTATGCTTTTGTGTAAATAACTTGGTATTTAGGTACAATTTTACTTTTAAGAAAGTTAGCCGAAAGAAAATTGGTTAATTAAGATCGGATTCAGGCGAATTCCTTAAAATTTAATCAAATTTCGGCAATAAATAAAACTTTATAAATGAAAACATGTAATCGATTTATACAAAAAAATATTAAATATTTCTCACAAGTAGCACATAGCCACGACTGTAGTCCTGAAAACTCCACCCAAAAACATGCAGGATCCTATTGAGGTCATTCTGTAGATGCGCTGGTATGAGACGATCCAGAAGGATCTTTAGTTTCACGGGAATGGCGTGTGTTCCGAAGAGGATCATACTGACAACATCGTAGGCCACTGCCCCTGTGATACCGTCCATGAGGGAAGATGGAAACAGCGGTAGAGGGTTCAACTTGGCTAATACTGAAGAGTCAAAAATCAACAACAAAAAAGTGTATTATAAAGTTGGTATAGTATTATATATTTGTTTACAATATAAATATTATCACAACATTTATCTGAAATCAAAGTAAATAAGAATTGTTTTATTATTTCTGCATGGCAAAGGAAAAAAATCGGAATTTTATATTTACCATGAGCAACCCAACCGTGACCACAGGAATCACATTGACGAACATAGGTCGAACCCGGTTTGAAGCATTTGCAATCACAGCATGGAACCACACACCGAACATTCAGCTAAATCAAAAAGAATTTTTTTAAATCATTAATCACAAAAATATGCCAACTATAATGGAATTTAAACAAAATGAAAAATGTTTCAATAACAAAAAAATTATAAGGTTTAAGAATGGATGTTCCTTAAAATTCAATTCAACCAAAACAATAAAAAAGGCTGGATTCTGTTCTGTGATTAATTATGGTGCTTAGGTCTTGTAAACTGTTTGTGGGTATCCTTGGGGACCAGTAGATGACATGGTTGACAATTGACTGAAATAGTTCCCATGAGACGCCTAAATATCTTCAATCACGCTAGATGTGCTATCAATATTGAAAAGCTAATTTCTACAAATTACCAACATTTTTATCAAAAAAGATTACTGCTGGAGATTAATACATGACGGCTGTAATCTGGCATTTTTTCCATATTTACATTATAAAGTTGTCCGGCCAGACGAGTAAACTAAACAAAAAAAGCTCGCAAATTTTTAAGATTTCTTTAAATCTGATTATTTAAAATTTGGGAGAATACACCGCGTCGTGTTACATATAAGCTCTGCAGTCTTCCAAAGCAAGAAGGAAGGTGGAGAGGTGTTAGGCAGGGTTCCCAAAGGTTTTGAAGCAGAGAGTGGACTTAATTTTTTATTTAAAAGATGAAACAGTTTGGAGGAAATGGTGTGTGTTTAGTCAAATGAGGTCCGGCTACCGATGGGAGATGTGTTGGAGGTTTCTAATGAATTGTTGTCATTTCATATATGGCCAACTTTAATAATTACAGTTTTGGTCAAAGTTGAGATGATGAGACGAGACTTGGATTTATTTTATTATAAAATCTGACGAGTTTTTTATATTTCAATATAGATTCACTTCAATAAAAAACTTGTGCTTTATAGTAATATGTGAGGAATCTTTTTGTTTAATTATTTTAAGAGTATGAAACTTCATAATATTCAATTAACATATTGTTATGTTGATAAAAAGAAATGTTTTAATGTTCAATTGGCTTATACAATATAAGGTCAATCATCTATATAATTCGGGTGTATTATATTCCGTGTATAATTTATTAGTATATTGATAGCATATACTGAATAAATAAAAAATATGTGTAAATCAATAATAAATAAATTTTTTAAATAATAATTATATTGAATTTAAAAATTTAACTAACACATTTAAATTCAGTGTAAATTAAAATTGTGTAAAAATAAAATTGTATATCTAAAATTAATTTTAAAAATGCAAAACTGTCTATAGATTAATCACAAATGCGGTTTATTGTTTACAAATGTAAATTACGTTTATGAAATCACTCTAGACATCCCTACAAATTTGTGAGAATATTTTAATTACATAGAGGAGTGCATGGGCAGGAAGAAAGATTTAAGGGGAGCGTTAGTAACCATGTCGCCAGGCCCTGTAAAAGAAAGTCAGTTTATGAAACGAATATATTACATGACGACTGATTTATTTTGCAAAAACGTATAAAAGTCAAAAAACTTTTGATTTTTTCTAATGTTGATATAAAATTGCAAGGTATTATATTTTATTTAGTATTAGTTTCATTTTTAATCATTTTATCCTGTTTTTATTATATAGAAGCAGCTTTCGTCTTGATGGAAGCCGAATAAAAGTGCTACAACCAATGTTATAGATTCAAAACATATTCAGATTAAAGTATGATATAATATACATAAAATAAAAATTGACATTATCGGCTCACGTCCGTCGCCATTATATATCCACACAAGGGTGACTGACTGAACTTGGCCGGTAAAATTTGATGTTCTCTTGTCGATTTAGCCACCAAGCGAATTCGTTGGCCACCTTCACACACCTTGGTGTATGTAAGGGCCATTTATTCCTATCTTAAAGCCAAAGCTTCTAATTATTTCCTCTTCTAAATTCTCGGACGGTTGCCGTCTTCAGGAAGCCTAGACACACATCCTTCTGGACATCACACTATAACACCGCTATTGTGGGCGCGGAACTGATTAAGATTCAGTGTGGTAATAATCCCAGTTTATACTTAGCTGTCTTCATTAACGACATATAAAAAAAACGTGTGCACATGCTCTCATGCCCCATATATATAATTCGCGTTAATGTATGTACTGGTCAGTTGAACTGGGGTAATAATTCGTACAGAAAAATGTATGCTACAAGTTTGTGTTACACAGGGTTAGAAAGTATTATATTGACAAAACTATCGCCGAAACCAAGATATAAAACACATCTTCCACTCATCTCCCCACTTATAATTTCCAAGTGTGCGCAGAATTCGTTTGTAGACATATCAGGAAATCACCTATGTAGATAGATATCATCCATGATCACAGGTGGCAATCAAAAAATAATGTGCAAAAGTTTCCCGGCAACGTTTCATTACTTATTTTCAGCGATCACTTGGTCAGGTGGATGTGTCGTATTTTATTTACTATATTATTGGAATTGGAAGATATATATATATCTTTATATATAGAAATCATTATCGAGGTCCTGTGGCGGGGATAAATAACCACCCGTTTGAAAATCTGCTTCTCCGGACAGTGGTAACTGCCAACGATAAGTTTGTCCTACATGACTGGAAGTATTAGGTCCGGTTTCTCGTTACCCCAGCTATCGCGCAGGCCGTATTATACACGTTTGATATAGTCCCCCAGTCGAAGTCAGCATTACGTTTGTAGTCGGTGGCATGTCTTCTGCTGGGTCTTCAATCAACTTGAGTGGGCAATCGTTTGGTCTTGGGAGTAACAGCGCAGTGTGATACTAAATGTCATCAATATCTATCGCAAGCATGTATCCATGGTCGTTGTAAATATCAAAAAAGAAGCAAGAAATTCTATCTTGATATTCAAGTTATCTATATATATTTGATGTGTACATATATTGTGGCTACACTTGTTTAAACAACTGGGATAAGAATTTGTGTCCAACAGGCGATGATAACATGAAACATTAATCATTATTAATCACTAACTCGGAGTACATATATTTGTTTTGAAAAAGTAAAATAGATAATATGAAATTTTTAATAATATAAGTACATGCATGATTAAAATAAACATAAATGGAGAATATCTAATTACCGAGAAAGATTGTATTTAATGTATTATCAAGTTATAATTATTTGATCCCCTTAAAAGGTTAAATAATGGTGTCAAACCTTCCGGAATCTGTGTCTGCTGGTGTTACAAATATTACAAATATTATAAAATAATAACTTTATTTGGCCTTCTTTTAGCCGTCATTATACTTTAATATAATTACAATTTCTTCGGCACATTACGAACATTCGATTAAATATATCTGTAAATGCCTTATTGTATATGATTTGAAAAAAACTATGAAAAACTAAACAATTTATAAAAATCTTAAAAATTGCATTATATATATGTATTGTCATAAAAATATGTTCAATTAAATATTTGTAAAGTATTGTATAAATTTGGGTCGCAATATGTATTACATTTTTTAGTAATTTAATAGTATAATATTAATATAACAATACAGAAAAAGTCATTCGATGTGGCGCATTATACATTTGGAAAAGCGAATATGTTTAATTAAAACGATTTTCGTTAAAATAAGTTAATTAGATAGTCCTAATTTAGAACATGATTTAATGGACAAGGTAAAAGAAATATGCAGTTAAAGGACGGTATATATAAGATGGCACTTTATGAACGCTCCCCTTTGCCCAGCGGGACAATCTTCAATGAACAGGAAATAGTAACTGAAAGTAACTCAAGGACCAGTCTTTCCTAAATGACGCAATCTATACTTGCCAAGCCCTGGAAATCAATCGAAGCGTGTGTCCATGTTGATCTTCTCCGTGGGATTCATGCGATCTGTAACTTCTCTATTTCTTGGAATGCCTTCGGCGTGGAGAATTCGGAGAGGACAGCTCTCCATTATAGTCCAAATTCGATAAACCATTATAGCAGATCTAGACACGTGTACACCTCAATAGCTAACTCGACCACAAAATTCATCGCTGGGACAAGGCATGCATGACTTCGATTAGCGGCAGAGTAAACATTTTATTCACTTGATTGAAGTCAAAGCAAAGACCTTCTTGTCAGTGCTCATTTGACTGAGTTTCTTTTGAGTCGAGGTGTTCTACCGTATATAACTCAACATGTATGACGGTCCATCCTTGTTGCATTTATATAAGGGGTAGTGCAGTCATAGCAGGGACTCAATGAAGTACCAACATGTGTTTTGCACATCATTGAATCGGTGTCTAATAGTTCGAACATCGTTCTCTCTCTCTATAGTAATTAATTATTCCTATATATGCGGTATGGTATCTCTATTTGTTGATATTTAATGGCCACATTTTCGTCGTAAAACGGGAACTCTTTTTGACAATCGCCAAAGGCGTAAGGTATCCTTGTACTGTGCTGCAAATGCACTATTATTATCAGCAGATATATACACTCCTCTTATTTAACCATTTGCACTTCTTCCCCTTGAGTAGGACTGTGTCATAACCTATGACCCGATTCGTGTGTCAATGTAAGATGATTCCTTACATTTGTTATGCCATCATTTACCCATCACTAATTGATCTATTTATTAGACTATATTGAAGTAGTTTTATTACATAAACTTTAGCGCTATGTGAAATTTTCACATATATGCGGTTCAAAAGATATTCTTATATAATTATAATTTAATTGTTTTATATAATATGTTTGTAAATGTTTAAACATAAAAATATAAATGTTAACTCAGGAAGATAGGACGTTTGCATATATAAGAATAAGGGGTTGTATACTATAATAGTTTGAAATTGACACAATATTTTATTTATTTATAATAAATATTTGGAAGTAAAAGTAATTTTGTTAAAAATATTTTTAAAAAATTATTCGTATCGTTTATATAGGTAATATATAATCTAGGAAAAAAATAATTTGTGTGTGATATTTTTGTATTCATCTATCAAAAATATATGAATAAATTACAATTTACATAATAAGTCAAAAATGTTATATAATTATTGTTATACAATTATTTATCATCTTATACAGTTGAAAAATTATCTTATAAAATCCAGAAAATTTATACATGCCGATATAATTACTTAAATTTGTTTGCTATATAATAAAATAAAAAAATAAAAATATTCACTTGTAATCACATATGTCTCAAAAAATATTTAATAATGTGTATTTCATTTTAAAAGTATGTTTCATGTTTGATATGTATCGTTTTGTTGTTACATCATATTAAAGAATTTTAACATTATCCAATTATTCCCCAAAAATCGAAAAATATATTTATCCAATTTTAAAAATTTTGATTGCAATTAAATTTCCAAGTCGCAATTTCTTATAACATTGAATATCATTTATATCATGAAAAGAAATTTAATTCTAGAAAAAGAGTCATTATTCATATGTAAAATTTATTTAATTAATCTTATCATAAACAATAATATTAATTTGGCTTGAGTTTTAAATAATATATATGTATTGTTAGCAATAGATAAAAAATGTATTGTTCAGTTTACTGAATTTTAAATGTTTTTATAAACAAGATCTTTGTATTTTAATGAAATTTTAATTTGTATTCATAAAACTTACCATAGACCAGCTGGTTCCGTCAAAAGCCATGTTACTATGAGCTAGGATGTCTCAACAGATTGTCAATTGTAACCGACGATTTTCTTCAATTATGTCTGCAAACGGAAAATTGGATATTCTCCCAGTGCTGTTATCGTTGATTCGTTTAGTGAAAAGTGCCTTCAGTTTCCTCAACATAAGTGTTTCCGATGGTCTTGGTTGGTTCCTACGGGCATTTGTTGCTTCCACAATATTTCCGTTCAATCAGAAATGGCCAATGGGAACCTTCGGCGTGAAAACGACATTTTGGAAATTTTTGTTTTGCGCATCTTGGCTTAAGTGTCACAGAACAGGATACTTAGATTTCAATATTTTTTATGTTGCGAATAATTGTTTAATCTAAAATTAATTAACTGACTGTATACTTAGCTATACTTTTAGTAGTAGTATACTGAAGTAATATCGTAATCTTTTAATATAATTTTGTATTAAATATTTAGATTACTCATGAAAAATAATTGATACACTGTATTGTTGATTATGTAATTTTCATTCAATCTATATATAAATTCAATGTTGTTATAACGTAAAATTAGTTCAAAATAGATACAAAATTATATATATTTAACTTTAAAATTTAATTTCTAGAGAGAACCAATTGGATAACTGTAATATCTGTTATTTATATAAATATACATTAAGACTCATATTACCTTTTTTTATAATTTTTGTTATTTAACCTTTTTAGCAGTACAGTTTTATATTATTTGAAATTATAAGTCAGATTTATAAGGCTTATAATTTTGTTATAATTAGAAAATTTTTTGTTTAATAACAATATAAAAGATTTTCTTAAATCTCCAACAACTTCAACCCCCCCCCCGCCTCATTTGGTTTACTCAATGACGTTAATTGAAATTGTTAAATATAAAATTACATTATTTTTAATGAACTTTCATCAGTCAATTATCTCAGTTGGATACATATATTATTCAAGTTAACGGAATATATAGATATATTTATATCGTTGTACCATATATAGTATAAAAAATTTATGATTTATATTAGGAACAAGATATATTATAAATCTAAAGTATAGATTTTAAGCGTTTGAATTACGAATCTACAATCAGAAGTGTTTTAAAATAATACCAACAAATTAAATTCATAATATTGAAGATATAATAAATGTATAATTTAAATGTTATGCATAAAACAATTTTTAATTACTAATTGACATATTATATTCAAATGCCGTTTCGTAATTAATTTTTTTTTTCAAATTTTAATTTAATTTCAATTTATTTATATAAACTTCACTCAATTATTTTACTAATAACAAAGATTTTTTAATGAAAGAAACGAAATTAATTATGAAACAGCCTATCTATATAATAATTATTTTATAAAATTAAATGAACAAATTATATTGTGTAGCTGAAACTTTTCAATTTAGTCTGTTCTGATTTTAATTATAAAATGAGATAGTTTTATA
>JAUZNC010023332.1:42732-66368 GCA_034780395.1 Vannuccia rotundouncinata | reverse complement strand
ATTACACATTTTTAGGAATAAAACATAGAAACCCAAAATGTGTTCACAATTTGCTTTGGCTATTCAACTAGAGGATTGCTGACAATAAATCAAATAACCTTATGAACATAAAAATCATTTTCTTTATTTCTTTTGTTTATCCTATTTCATTTCAGAATATATTTTCTGTATTATCGTTTTGTTCTAATTTTTCTTATTTAGGTAAATATATATTTTAATTAGTATATAATTCATTATATGATTCCATTATTGAAATAAAATAATAGGTTTTTTCAAATAAAGGATTATTACTTTTAATCACAATTAGAAATAAAATTGCTTTATCAATATAATAGTGGGTATGTACAATAGAACAATATGACTTAGAATCCTATATATTTATATATGCATGTATATGGAAAAACTATTATTTATTATTGTTTTATACATTTACAAAACTAAACTAATATAAATTATTTACTTTTTATAACAACAGAAGTTTATAAAATTCATGATTAATATTATAAATAACAATGAAATCAAATGAATATATCAATATTTGATTATTCATTGGCTGTGTGAATGCCCACATATTGTATATAATTTGAAATTAGACTGTAAAGGTGTAGGGGTTTTCCATCAACTTGGAATTCCCAAAACTATAATGTCACAATATTTTGAAATTTTCAACAAATAGAAATGCAAATAACACGTTTTTGAAAATCTGAAATTTAACATACCATTGGTAAAAGGTTAAAGAATCAAAGAATGATCAATTAAGAGACCAAATCATTGATCAGTGCAAGTTAAATCACCTAAGACAAAAGTTGCTAGAAAAAGTTAATTTTGTTCTTGCTGATGTAATAAAAATTGCAAAAGCCAAAGAAGTGGTAGACATTCAAATCAAGAAATTTGATACAAGCAATGAACACATAGTATCACAAATATATCAAAAGAAGTCAGTGAAGCATAAATCAGAAAATAACAAGAATGTAACAACAACAGAAACAATTTCAATAAATCTTTTGATGGAAACAAAGGCAACTCCAACAAACGTTTTTGATGCAATAGAGATGATCCTTTCTCTAAAAGTGCTAACTGTCCTGCCTTAAAATGACTGGCAGAAAATGTGGACTCAAAGGTCACATTGCTGTCTGCTGCAAGACAAAAAACAAGGAGAATGGAAAAGTGTGAATCACTTGGAAGAGGATGAACATTATGCATTTCATTTAAAAAATGACAAAGGTTGATTGCTACATCACAGAAAAGGATAAAGAAGTTGCACTGGAAATGCTTATTGACAGTGGATCAAAAACCAATGTTATTGATTAAGAAACTTGGGTGAGGTTAAAAGAAAAAACACCCAATGTGAATCTTGGAAGACCAATGAGAAACTTTATCCTTGGGAAATTTGCAATCTCTACAAGTAATTGCCAGATTTAAAACAACTGTGAAGTGTAATGAAAAATCTGTGGAAGCTGAGTTTTTAGTATTTGAGGGCAAAGGTCAACCTCTAATTGGAACAACACAGAAATTACAACTCATAAACATGTCTGTCAACCAAGTTGAGACAAAGGAGTCCTTTCTCCAAAGCTGAAGGGAAAGCCAATAAAATTGCATATTGATGAAACAGTAACACCAATAGCACAGCAAGCAAGAAGGGTCCCATTCAGCCTGAAGAAAGTGGTAGAAAACAAGATACTGGACCAATTTCCTTGGTAAGCCCAGTTGTAGTTGTCAACAAACCAGACAAGGACATTCAATTGTGTGTTGACATGAGAGAGGCTAATAAGACAATAAAGTGAGAAATTTATCAAATTCCAATTGTTGGTGAAGTGCTTGAAAAGGTAAATGGGAGTAAATGGTTTGGAAAAATCAATTTGAAGTGGGGTTATCATCAGATAGAGCTGGATGAAGCCTTAAGAGACATCACTACATTTACTGTGTACTGTGTCACATACAGATATAAAAGGTTGATGTTTAGCATTTCATCAGCACCAGAAGACCATCCAAAATGTTATAAGGCCATGCAAAGGAGCTACAAACATTGCTGATGACCTATTGTTTTATGCAGAAAAAGAATCAGTTTTGGACCAGAGAATGCAACATCTTTTATCTGTTCTGTTTCATGGGCCTTATAAACTTCTGTTGGAGGTACAAAACAAGCTTGAAAACTATTGCAGAACCACTAATGGCTCTCACTTATCACAATGCTAAGTTTGAATGGACTGACAAGCAAAAGAATTCTTTTGACAATATTTAAGAAGCAAACACAAAGTCAGACACATTGGCTTATTTTGATCTGTAAGCAGAGACACAAATCATATGTGATGCAAGTCCTGTAGGACTAGGAGGTGCAGTTCTTAGTCAGATTCAAAATGGTCAAAAATAGAATAATCTCTTTTTCCAGCAGGACATTGACCGCTGTTTATAGGTGGTATTCTCAATTAGAGAAGTAAGCCCATGGAGTAGTGTGGGCATGTAAGAGATTTAACAATTATCTCTTATAAATAGTTTACTCTTTTCACTGACCAGGGTTTGTACAGGCTTCTTCTAATTAGACTTTTAAAGACCCTCTGACTAAAATTTTTAAAGACATTTTTTAACATATAAGTAAATAAATAAATTAATTATATGAAAAAATTATTTTTATTAAATAAAAAAATGTTATATGTAAATATATAATTGTTATAAAAAAGTATTTATTTATAAAAATACTTTTAGGTAAAAACATATTTATTATAAAAAAAAATATTTATAAAGATGTAGAATTTAAAGACTTTTAAAGACTATGTTCAAAATTTAAAAGACTTAAAACACTGTTCATTTATGGGAAATGTAGAAAATTGTCACCAAGATTTGATAGATGGATTCTGAGACTACAACCCTATATGTTTACTCTGAAGCATATAAAAGATAGCAGATAGTTTATCCAGACAGATTCAAAATCATTATGCCAATGTAAAGCCTGATATGGAACTCTATGTAATTTCATAGCTCAAGAAGCAACAGCACAGGCATTATCCACAATGGAAATAGAGCAAGCTTCTGGCAGAGATCCTGAATTGAAGTTAATCAGAAATTGTATCCACTCAGGAAAATGGGAAGAATGCCCAAAAGCATATAAAAATTGTCAATCTGAGTTGACAACTTATGGCCAACTGGTTCTTAGAGGCACATGTTTTAAAATCTCTAGAGAATATTGTGGAAGCGTTCTTGATCTTGCACATGAATGTCACCAAGGAATTTTCAAAACCAAGCAGCAGTTGAGATCCAAAGTGTGCTGGCCAGATATAGAAGGTCAAGTAGAGTATGCAAGTCAAGTAGATCATGCCAATTAGTCACACCAGTGTACTACAATGTCCTATTGCAGTCAACAGAACCTCCAGATGCCAATGACAGATTTGGCTAAAATGTTGTGAATTTGTGTAATATTTGTTTATATTGACTTAACATTGAATGAGTAATATTGAAATAGACTTTCAGTTTGATAACTTAGTTTTCTAATATAATAATAGTGAGATATATAACAATTTGAATGCATTAAAATTAAAATAAAAAAGGTACCAAAATCATTTTTATGTCAAAAAAGAGTTAATTCTTTAATAAATAATATTGTTTATATTTAAAATTTAGTGCTTATAAATATATTAATAATTTTTATTTCTAAAACAATTTCTGTAAATGCCACACACTATTTAGTATATAATTATGCTCTGCACAAATTACTAATTTTAAATTATTTTTGTGAATTCAACTGCTTTATTTTAAATTAAAAATAATAATTTTATTAATAATAAAAAAAATTGTTATTGTTTGAGTAATAAATATTTTATTATATTTAAGCACTTGTATATAATTTAGATTTTTATATAAATTTGCTAAAAAAAGATTCAAATAATTTCTTTGAAATCAATTGGTAGTTTGCACAGCATAAAAAATTTATATTTATCAATCAAAAATCATTTTTGACATATAATTTTTTAATTATTATTTGAAAATATTATCTTATGTCAAAATTTTCAACAGATAGTGATGACCTTAAACTTATGTAAAAAGGTATAAAATTCATTTTTGTGTCAATAGAGTTCTTTATAAATTCTTTATATTTTTCTTTATAAAATATTATATTTATTGTTTATATTCAAAAATTTAGTACAATTATATAAATAATTTATATTTCTAAAAAACTTTCTGCACTACTAAATATACATATTTCTATTTTTATAAGAATTTCAATAAAAATTATCCTCACTTGTCTGTATTTAAACAAGAACCTTCTGACATGCTTTTTTAAAAACATGAAACTATTAAAGGAATCAGAAAATGAAATACTCAGTTTAAAAAAAGTGTTATACATTTAACTAAACTTTTTTTGGTGCATATGATAAAAAAATGATTTAAAAATACAAAAATTTACTGACTCTGAAATTTATTATTTATTTTCTTTTAATGACCGTAGCACTATGTATGCTGATTTATGGTTGCAAGCAAACTATAAATAATACACTTGTATTTATAAAAGAAAACATTATTTATTTAGAATATAAGATATGAACCCTTTTTATTTCCCTGACTGCTATTTTAAAAAATAAATTATATACAATAAATAGAGTTTTAAATATTATACAACCAGACTATTTACAACTTTTAGATATAAAAAACTTGATTACTTCCAATTTCAAGTATTTAATTCATTGGTAACAAAAATGTTAAAAATGCGACATTAATGTAACGTTAAAGTGCTATCGAAAACATATAGAATCAATTAAAATTTAACAAAATTAAAATTTATTTAATTTTACCTGTAAAGACATAGTCTAAACAATAATTAAACTTGAAAGATTTGAAATATGCTATTGTGTTTTTCGGAAAACCATACAATTTAAAAACTTTGCAAAATATTCTCCATAACTAAAAGTTATAGCATATTAAAACAATATTTATTCTGAATCATAATCGTTCAGTAATTATTACACTCAAAACCTATAAAAAACACTTAAAATGGTTGTTTTTGATGAATGAAGAATCAGCAGAAAATTTTTTTAAAATTTGAATACGAAAAATTATATATTCTACTAAGTTTTCTAAAAAATATCAGTGTAAAACGCAATAAAATTATTTACAGGCGATTACAAACACATATTAGAAAAAGAATAATTAGAAATTTCTATAAGGCTTTTCACACCATTAAGACTATACTCTACTCAAAAAATCGCAAAACTATCAATATAAGACAAATTTGGTAGGCTTATACTTGAACGAGCAATATATAACGTATAGACGTTAATTTAACGGTCCGGGAAATGGAAATACTGCAGAAATATAAGCCCAACCCAACCGCAACCCTGGCCATGGTAGATAAACGTAAATATAAATTATTCCTGTCAATAAATATTTACCTTCATCTTAAATTAAACTCGGTGATGATCCTTCCTAAAGTCAAAACAGCGGAATATATAGCAACAATATATATTGGGACCGCGCATGGGCGATCCAAAAATTTTCTCAGGGGGAGGGGTAGGAGGTTCAGTTAGATATAACAAATATATGTATATATAGGCAGGGGTTTGGTGGCCGCAGAAATTCCCCATAAAAAGTGTGAAAAAGGAGATATTTATTTTTTTCATCATATTGCGAAATGCAGTTCGGAAAATTATCTTTTACACTTAAATGAGAAAGTTTTTTTTATTAAATTTGGCAAAAAACATTCATTGTTTGAATTTGTGCTTTAACTTATTTACAATTTTGTAGATTATTTTTTATAGCTATATTATTATAGCAATATAAAAACTAATTAAATAATTTTCTCTATAATCATAAAATTTTAAACTTTGAAAATAGGTGTTAAGCGAAGAGGTGTTTATAAATATCACACATTGTAAAAATATTTTGCGTGCAAATTAATTCAAATCGTTTTAACCATTATGGTAATAATACTCTACATTATTATACTCTATGGTTATAAATATATTATTATATACATTCAGGAATCAATATATATACATATTCAAATTCAAATTGATGTTTTTCGCTTTCTTTAATGTAGTCAGTGGTATACTTTTGAATAAATGGATGGTTATTGTTTGTAAGATATTCGTTAGTTGAGACAGTTTGGTTATTTACGGTATTAAATATTAATATATAACTTATATTCGTGTTGAAATTTATATGTTGAAAAACATCGTCTTGTGATATTTGTCTTGTGAGGGTGGTGTTCATGCAAGAACGCTGGAATCCCTCTGAAACCCTGTCTGAGTGATAATATGAATATAATCTAAAAATAATCGTAATCAGCATAATAACATCTTAAAATAAATCTTGCCTATTTTGTCGATCTCTGTATATATGTATATTATAGACATTGTAATTTTTGTAGTAAATAAAATATATATCCTCAGTAAACATAGTGTTGGTGGACTGGTATCCGAATTATAATGATTGTAAGTGCTGGACAGTATATATATAATACTTTATACATACCTACATTAATTTTATCTTATACATATCTGCAAGCCCGGGAATTATATATTTGGTCTCTATTACCAGTTTCTAACATAATTATTCAAACTTATATATTAGTACCCAAGTTTTTTCTTTCAATTCAATTCCACTAGCTCTTATACTAGCTGTCACTAATTACATCAGTTCGAAAATATATGTTACTTAACATTGATAACATAATAGATTAACCTTATTTCCAAAATTGGAATTATTGTACAATAGAATAAAGAATCAAAAACATATCCAAAAGCAATTAATCAAAAGACCATTATAACCTACTGACCATTTCTTCTTGACAGATATTTACAATTGACAAAACTTGAATTTATGCTACAAAAAAAACGTTGAGCAGGTATAATATAGTTTACAACAGTTGTATAGAACAGCAGTTAAAATTATGAGTCTTTATAAGTGTACAGTTTGAAATACGAATTTATAACGATTTAATATCTTAATTACGCATTTGTATATAAACTAACGTTTCCAAAGAATGTTAAACGCTCATGCGATGTTTGATTATTTTAAGAAACTCAGACAGCAATCGTTCCTCAGTTCAAGGACCTTATTAAATACTAATAGTGAGTAATACAATTTATATTATATATAAGTGTACACATGTGTAATTCATTGTATAGTGAAAAATTCACTATCCAGTTTAATTACGCAATTACGTGGACCAAACAACATGAAAGTGTTTACCTAACAACTATACTTTATATATATTATAAAAAAGCCAAGTGGTAAATAATGTGTATTGATAGATATGCAATCGCTTATAAAGGATTCATTAAAAAATGTTAACTAAATTATAAAAAAATTCAATACAATTATATTAAACAAGGATATCAACATAAATAAGGAAATATTAAAATTTTCCAAACAGAATAAAGAAGATCGAGCTGCCATTAATTTTTTTGCCTTTTAGATATTGCACTAATAATAATAATAGAATGACACAAATAGGAAGGATATAAAGAAAATAATTTTTTATTTTGTAAAAAAATATATCGGACATGTAGAAAACTTTAATTAATGTAAAAATAAATAAAATTAAAAAACTTCTGATTATGCAAAACCATTTTGGTCGTGAACCAGCAATGGGTAAATTTTTTATAATAGATTTTTGTACATATAAATGAAACTTTTAAAAATATAACTTTCAGTTTATTGTCCCATTAAAAAGGCACACAAAATGATGCAGAAAAAACATACATTAGTTCAAACGTATATACAACCGGGGAAAATTATATTGTCGTTGTTTGTAGTGATGATGTGAATTATTATGTAGATGAATTCTTTTATATAATGGAATAATACTCAGAAACTTTATTCATGGAGGCTATGAAAGAATAATTGCAAAATATAATTTTTGATGAACTGTTGAAAAGTAGGGCAAAAATATAATAGTAAATATGATAAATGAAATTTTAATCATACACTATACATCAGTAGTATAGTGTTAAAATTAATCTGTTTGATCAAAAATATAAAAATTGAGGAGAATGGTGTTTATTTTAATTGGTAAGAATGAGCCATACAATCTATAAATAGATTACATAGAAATCTTACTCAACAGAGTAAGTTTACTACTCCTATCTACTAACCTAAAACAAAACAATTTACAGTAATTTGTAGTAGCAATATTATAAACGAAATAATATACAATTCAGCTTAGTTATTTTTGAAAGTTAGGAATCAGCAAAAATCATGCATTAAAATATGAAAAACACAACCACTTAAGCTATTATAATCCCAGATTTACTAAAAATTTATATTTCTCTATAAATAAAAAATAAAATATATTTGTAATTAAAAAATAATATTAGTACCCTATAAAATATTTTTTAACTTTTCAGCCAGGTCTTGGCATCCTAACCCTTTCATACGAGTTGAGTCTTTAGTCTTTTCTGAAAGCTTTTCATCTGAAAGAGGATTTGTATCAAACATAATTACACAGATTTATATAATATTGAAGTTGTTTTTTGAGTTTGTACAGAACAATTCATATTTATTACCCAAAATTAATAGAGAGGAGAGCTCCTAAAATATAAAGAAAAAAGTTTTAATAAAGTTATTTGAAGACTACCGAGAGAAATGAATACTGAAAACTTGTTATGTCGAGTGGTTGAGACACTAATCTGCAATGCCGAGGGTCTGGTCTCGGATCTGGTTGGAGCCCACCCTCGGACTCTCTATTATTGACCAGCAACTGTGCCAGTCGGAAGTTTAGTGACTCTTAATGGGTTCATTTGGTATGATGTTCTCTGAGTGTACTTTGTACAGACGTGGTTAATACATAAAGAAATTAAATAAACTAGAAATAAAACTTATTCCACGTTCATAAAGTTTTAGTGCTTTTTCACAGTTTCTAGCTTTGTCTTCATCAGATGCCTTAGTTACAAGGTCAATTGCTTTCTAAAAATAACAAGTAGAGTTTAAAGTGCAAAATACCTCCTTATTTTTATAAATGATGTTAACAATATATCTATGATTACATCTTACAGTGCAATAACAAATGTATATGTATATTAAATAAGTATATATATTAAATATATTAGAATAAGTATATATATTAAATATATTAGAATAACTATATATATTAAATATATAAGAATAAGTATATCAAATATATATTCAAAATTCCCAATACTACTTAGAAAAACTAAAATTAATCAATTTGAAATATCCTCGTCTTTCAAGGTTCATATAAATAAAAGAGAAAAATAAATAATTTATATTTCAGAACTATGTGTATTTATTATAAGTGTTTATTATCAATATATTATATATGTATTTATAAAAATTCATTGCAAAATAAAATAAACTTGTATCTATGAACAATAGAATGTAACATATAGATGGTGAGCATTCGGGGTGAACTTACTTTTAAATAAAATATTACAAAAAGTAAAATTAAATTTACAAAATTAAAAATAGCTATAAATTAGATATAATTTAGAGTATTGCTGTATTTCAAAAATATTTGTAAAAAAACGTAACTGCTTGTTAGTTACGAGACATAAATCATTGATTGTGTTAAAATATGAAAAACACTACCTACCACTTGAGCTAATCTAATCCCAGTTTTACTGAAAATTCATATTTCTCTATAAATAAACAATTAATATATTTTCAATTTAAAATAAACTAAATTTTTACACTGTAAAGAAGAATATACCTCACCTCAAAGAAATTAGGTTGTTCTCTATTTTGAAACTTCTCCTCTTTGTCATCCTCATCTTCGTCGCGTCGTCTTCTTCTTTATAAAAATACCATTAAATAATATTTAAAATGCAAAAACACATAAAAAATATTGTTATTATACAAAATTACAACAAAAACAACATATATGCAAAAAGTGGATTGTTTAGAAATGTTGGACGAGTGTTAGAACTTACCTCCATATATCTGATCAGCTTTGCCGGTCTAGATAAATAATATCTAATTAAGTCAATAATTGTATTCAATCAATAATAGATGATAATCAAAAGCCTATATTAAAATATATACTACTGCATTGAATATAACCCTCTTTAAAACGAATTAAACTAATTAATACCGTATATAATTGAAATGGGCAGTGGACGTTTTTTGATCAGATAATTGCCGGTCTAGATAAATAATATATAATAGTCAATGGATATAATCAATGACTTATATATTATTTATCTAGAACGACAAACTGACCAATATTCAATAGTAATAAGCGTCCGCGGAGAAATATATCTATATCGATAATCAATGCCACATTGATGGGCGGAAGTTCAACCAAAGAAATCTAATATCTTTGAGTTCAACATTAACTATAAGATTGATGATATTTATCAATTAATCGATTAATATTGATTGAAAACCCTCTTTTAAACGAAACTAATACCGTATATAATTGAAATTCGCCCTGAACTTTTTTTAACAGTTGTCCGGTCTAGATAAATAATTTATAAGTTATTGGATATAATATACTATCTTTCTTTAATATATATGTAATTATCTATATATATATATCATGTTATATATATATATATATACGTGTGAATATTTATCATTATATTTTTAGAAATACATATATATTTAGTATATAAAAATCAAATAATTATATGGATAAAGGTTCCTATTATAATTTGACATTTATATTAATTGGATTTTATTTAATTATTATTAAATAAATATTGTTATTAACCTTATATAAACTTAAAACACCATATTAAACATATTTTTAAAAATTAGAACTACCTCTAAATATATCCACAAATAACATATGTACCAAAAAGATATTTGCACTAACATATGAAGCTTAAGTAATTTTCTTCTAAAGTTACCATTTACATAAAAATATTTAAAACATTGTTTTTATGCGTTTTTACGTGATCCTGGATTTGCATTAAAAAACACTACAATTATAGGACTAAATACGCATTATAAGCACTTTTTTTACAAAAACAAGAACATAAAAAGACACTGCAAAACGCAAAATGTAAAATCGATCCAGTGTTAAAACACAATATTAAATTATAGTATTACGATATTTATATTTGTTTTAATTATTAAATTTAATTATAAATAAATCATTTTATATTCGAAATATTTTCTGTATTAATATAAAATTAATATTTGAGGGAATTAATAATTTTATTATGAAAAATCCTTACTTTAAACAATATTTTATACTATTAAAAATTATTTTATTTACATGTGTTAACATTTGCTATAGTTAAAATGTTTATTTTTTTCAAATATAATGAAATGTAGATACTTTTAACATATTCCCTTTTATCATATTAATTTCTAGAATTCAAGTAAATTGAACGAAAAGTCCGAAATGCAGATATTTCTGTTTTGAAACCATTTTTTTTCTTATTTAAAATGTCACAATTACTATTAGAAGTGCGCGATTTATTCTACTAAGTATTGCTTTTAGTAAATATTAGTAAAATGATAAAAAATAAACATTACTTAACTTTATTTTTTTGTATTGAATTTGTTTTCATGGCATTGTCACAAACAAGATTTTAGCCATTTGCTATCTTTTATATATAAAAAGGGCTTGTCACGGACGAGATTTCGTTTATAACAGACTTAGAAAAAAATGTTGACTGTCTGACAGAGATTGTATTAATTATGATATTTGGCGATTGTAGCTTTTCTTGGCCATTAATTAAAATAAACTACCACACCACCCTCACACTAAATATATAATATTGGATAGGAAAATCAATACAACGGTTTAAAAAATCTTAATTCTAACCCTGAGACCTGGTGGAGCTGTGTCTACCACACCTTGAACATCAAAAACATGGATAAATATTAAAAATCAATATAATCAAAAATTAAATACTAGGTATTTAAATCATCTGCAATCCCATCTATTTGACATTGCATACTAATCATAAATACTCTATATTTATACTTTGTTATTGTTGTTGCCAATAAACTTTAGTTTTTTTGATGGATTGTTTATTTTCTGAAAAAAATTTAATTAATGGCAAAGTAAGCTACAATTGCCTGATATTTATATAATGTAACAAACAATGTAACAATTTTATATAATATTAATGCAACATACTTGTATAACTGTCTTCATATTATTTATTGACATTTATTTTTCCAGGTCTGCATATCCTAAGCCCTCTTTCCTAACCATCAGGAAATGGTGCCTAATTTATATGTAAATCTGAATTTTTGAAGATAGCTTCTTTCTTGCAATATATACATAGGGTGCATTTTATTGAAATTTATAATACCCCTCCCCCATTCTAATCATGTTTTGGGCCATGGTCTATTTAATTATATTTAATTTTAAAATCCTAAATATGGATTCATTTTTCAAAATTATGTGATTAATTAAATATAGGGTAAAATAGCAGACAGCTTCCCTCCCCAGCAATAGCATGCATTCCATTCTTAATTTTGATTATTCTTAAATATTTTGAGACAAGTCTCATTATATTTAGCTATATAAAATAAAATGTTTTTTTTTTATTTCTCATTTCATTACTGTCTTTATAAATGGAACATGTTCTATGAAACACCACCATTGAGAAAGTTTTTTGAGTTTTGAACTAGAGGCATTTGAAGTATTTTTAATCAAATTTTTAATATTTTTTAAAAGAATATGTTCTATTTTTTTTACTATTTTGTAATGCTTCTTATCATAAAGTTTTGTTAATAAATGTTGCTTTACATTATAATTTAAAAATGCTACATATCATCTGGCTGTAGCATATCTGATAGTAGTTTTTTTGTTTGATATTATGATACTCAACACTTTTCTTCTTTTTTTACCAGTTTGTGTTAACCTTGTTAAAATTAGGAATTTTTTGTTGCCAAATTCTTTGAAATCAATCTAATAAATAAAAAACTAACAATCTAATAATTATCAAATTAGTAAGCAACAAACTAATAAAACCAATAACTAAAAACTATTTTGATAAGGTAAGCTAAGTTAAACTAAACTATATAAACCAAATTAAACTAAAAAAAACAAACCTAAGTTAAGCTAATCTCAACTAAACTACTCTAAACTAAAATAATCTAAGCTAAACTAATTTAAGCTAATTAAACTAAATTAAACTAAACTAAGATAAACTAATTTAAGATATGATAAAATATCTGATTTTCATAGTTATATATTAAAATATACTCATTCTACACACTTGTAACTAGAATTAATCAAGTTTTAATAGTTAAATCAAATTCTTAAAACAATAATTAAGAATAACACTTACTCTGAATAGATGGGATATTAATTTGAATTAATACACAGAAAAATAAGGATCACATATAGAAACTGGACATACTGGTGAAGAACAAAAATACTTTAAGAACTGGAGAGACATCTGGTGAGGAGATGACCATTAGAGAGCTCATAAGAAATGAGTATGAAATTATCCACTTGTGCACCTTCTTATATACCATGATACTTTATTCTTATTAGTTAATAATTTAACATGGTAGGGTGCAGAACCTAATGCCCCTTGCCCCAATCAGCCTAGAAGTCCACCTTACTAACTACTAGTTGACAATCCTCATTTCAACCAATCCAATCACATGCTCAAAGAATTTGCTGCTATTTAACAAAATGACATGGTCAAAATTAGTTGTTTTTTTAATCGATCATCTCTAACTGTTCTTGAAGAAGAAATTATTTTCAACTTGATTATTTTTTTTGGATTGAGAGGTCACAAAATGTTACCACATTTATCAAAGTCATTTTTTGCTATAGAAAAGTCATCCACAAGCAAGCAATACATTAAATAAATCATGAATTGCTTTCTAAGAATGCCTAAGCATCTTTGAAACCAAACAAATGTGAGGACATCAAATCAGCCAGGATATACAAAAATCCATAGCTGTAAATATTTTTAAATCGCCAAAATTGTAGATTAATTTTTTAGAATTAAATTTTATGATTAAAACTTGTAAATTAAACTTTATTAAAATAGTGTGTTTTATGTAGGTATTCACAACATTATGGTTATGTTTTAGTTGTACACTCAGCATTACTTTTTAAAACCATTGAGTAGAGTGTATTAAAAAATCAACAAATTTTGATGTGGTTTTATGTGAATTATGCATCTTTAGGCTAAATTAAGGATTTTAAGGCAAATCAAGGGGAGGCTACACATTACAGGAGCAACATAGAGAAAGTTGATACCTGGCATAACTATTCATAGAGGTGTTATATACACTGTATACACTACCTAAACCATAATATTGTAATCTACTGCTAACTCAAAATTTTCAAAAACTGTCATGGGTGGTATTTCATAGATCATGCACAATATAGATAAAATCATAATTATTTTATATATACAACCAAAATTTATCTTACTGATTGAAATGCACTTATTGTTTTTATAATTAAATTTTTTTGGTTGCAAGTAATAAATATTTTTCTTTGAAATTAATTTAACAAATTAATTCTTTAATAAATTGTTCCATGCAAGTTTCAATTAGTAAATTGATCATCACTTACTAAATAGTCCACCTCATTTACTGATTTACACTACAACATTTATTTTAAGAACAACTGCACAATAGTCTCATATCATTTGGCAGGGTGTCTGCATACATGAAGAATCTGAATCTCCTGTAAAAAAAACTTTGAAAACTGATTTTTTTATTCACTATGTATATTGTTGTTCAAAGCTAGTATTACTAAAATATGGACTTCCTCTAATAAAAGAAAAGAAGTATAGGATGTTACTCATAATATTACTTTAACAATAATGAAAATTGATTGTGTGATTATCTAGTCAATGGGATTAATATATAACATTTTATTCCTTTACAGACATTGTAATTAAGAGTTTCATGTTTAAATTTGCACATTATACAATTATATAATCAAGACTTCAGTTCAACCTAACTATTTTGAATTAAGGGTATTTATGTATTTAAAATGTAACATATTTCATATTATAACATTACATTTATGGAGCAGTCTTGCATTATTTAAAAGTGCCATTTATATTGAAATAAGTTACATGAAATTACAAATTCAGAAATATAATATATTAAATCATAAACTCATATTTTTTTCCTGGAAAAACCTAGAATTTTCCCTTAAAATTGGTGGACACCCAGATTTTGTTAAATAAATTAACTTGATCTAAAGCAATAATTTGTATATTTTTTTAACCATATTGTGGTCTTTTATATCAGTAATTTGTTTAGTTTCTTAAAAATTCAAAATACATTTATCCTTCATCATAAAAATTATTTATTCTGATATGTAAAATAATATTTTTAATTTAATTGCCATTTGAACTAGTTTATTAATTTTTTATATTATCAATATGATTATTATGTGTATTATAAATGAGCCTGATATCATTATTAATAGCTGTTTTTTTTTAGAATGCTTTTGAGTGTATTTCAAAAGCAAGAGATGCTGACACATCTAAAGACTATGAAAAGGCCTTAGCACTATATGAAGAGGGCCTGAGGCATTTGTCCGAAGTTATTAAAAGTAAGATACTTATAATATTACCATATTTTATTCAATCATTGCCATAAATAATATAATAACAATTTTCCTAATTATCATTATATTTAGATCCTTTTAAAATAAAAAAATCATGTTTTTGAAATTTATAGTAGTATAACATTTTTTACTGATGTAAGCAATAATTTTTAATCTGCTTCACATTGTTGGAATCTTTAATAAATCTTCATAGTACATTAAATTTTATTAAATTCCAATAATTATCAAACCATACTTATACACATTACCTCAAACATCCTCACTATACGTATTTTAAAGTATCACTAAATTTTCTGCTTAGGAGCCATCTTTTCTTCTAAGTTTAAAAATTTCAGGCTTTAAATTTTAAAATGGAACCTAAATTTTCACATATTTGAAATTTAAACCTAAATATCTAAATTTTAGGCTAAAAACCTTTAAAAAATCCAAGAAATTTATATTTTTTAATATACTTAATTATGGGTCCAAGGTATTTACTTAAAATTCCAATGTCTGTAAATTTATATTGTATAATAAATATTTTTTAATCATCTTTTTATCTCATTTGCAGTGAAAAATAGTCTTTCAAAAAAGTTGTGTATTTCCCTTTTTAAATGGGAGACCATTATAGTAAAATTTCAAAAACCTAAAAAGTAACCCAAATCAAAAAAACGTTTGTAGTAGTGTGTATAGTAGTAGTATGTATATATTTCAGATGAGGATCTTCCCGATGAAGATAAGATAACGTATCGAGAAAAGTATATGAAATACCTTGCTCGTGCACATTCCCTGCAATCATATATTTGGAAAAAATCGATATCGAAGAGTTCTCCTATTCCATCCAACAATGAAGAAAGCTCCATTGTCCAGGATTCCTCAATTTTACAATCGCTTTCCTTAAAAGAGTCTATCACTCCCAAGGAGGAATCAAGCGTGGCCGAGGGTGAATGCAAGATTTCCTGGGGCGATGTCGCTGGTTTGGATGAAGCTAAGGAGCTTCTTAAAGAGGCAGTTATTCTTCCTGTGAGATTTCCTCATCTATTTACGAAGAAGCGATTATCCTGGCAAGGAATTCTTCTTTATGGGGTGATTTATTTGTCTCTCTTATACTCATACATGTAAAAAATTTATTTGTATTCATATATCCCGGATTCATGAGAGTGAAAATAAAAAAAGAGTAGTCTTCGGGTATAAACACGTATAAATATTGTTGGAGTATAATAATTTTACGTTTTAATATCCGAAGACTACTCTTTCTTTCTTTTTACTACCACATGCAAGTATATTTATTAAAATATTATTATTTTTTAGGTTAATAAAGTAAACTACTGCCCATACTAACTGAGTTGTATATAGTAGAATTTTTTTTAACTTGTCTGTTCACAATATGAATTATTTTATTAGGGCAGATAAGGACGTTAGGAAGAAAATTTGACTTTTAAATAGAGAAATGTTCTATTGATTAGAGAACTTCTGTTCAGGCAAGTAAAAAACTAACGGAACTTTATCATGAATAAGATATTGATTATTTTTAAATAATACAAGATATATTCACAATGTATAATGTTATAAATTCTCCTTGTGTTTCTCTGTTTTGATCTGTGCAGCCAACTGGGTCTGGGAAATCATTCCTGATCAAGGCTCTTGCCAACGAAGCCTCCAATTCCATGTTCTTTTCTGCTCATAGCTCAGACCTTACATCCAAATGGCTTGGGGAGAGCAAAAAACTGGTTAAGAACCTCTTCGACATGGCCCGAAGTCACAAGCCGAGCATTCTCTGCATTGAAGATATCGACTTCATGTTCTGCTCCGAACGCCGGGACGATTCCGAGACTATTCTACGTGTCAAGACGGAGTTCATCAGGCAGATGCGGCACGATGAGAACGATGGAGTGGTTGTCATAGCAACTAGCAACATCCCCTGGGCTTTAGACCCCGATATTCTGCTCTTCTTCGAGAGGCGTATATACGTCCCGTTGCCAGGGACAAAGGAACGGAAAAGCATCCTTTGCAATCTTTTGAGAAATACGGACATCCTGTTGAGTGATTCTGATGCCGCTAAACTGGCCAAAGAGACACGGGGGTTTTCTGGATCGGACATGCACATCCTCATCAAAGACGCGCTCATGATGCCGATTCGCAAGTTACAATCGGCAACTCACTTTAAAGAGGTCTGTCCTTTCTTTTTAAAGCGAGACAAAGGAATCGTTCTCTGATATGATTGAATATTTATCAAACTTAATTAATTTATGTCCGAAATTTAAAAAAAAACTGGCAAAAAAGACAAAATGGCGAAATCTTGTTTCGGCCAATAATTTAACTAATAAAGCTGAGAAGTAGACCAAATCGGTCAATATATCAATTTTTGTATATATTATGAGTCATTATTGTCGAATATGATATAATTATAACAATTTATTTTCTGGAGAATTTAATTTAAGAAGAAGCAATTTAATTTATTTTAATCAGTTTGCTATATTGATTTGCTCGTTTGTATATCGTGCACTGTCTTACGTATACAAATAAGTAGTTTGCCAATCTAGTGAAGTTATTACTATATCTATGGTTATAAGTCTAAAAAAACTGACAATTTTTATGTCATTATCTTTAATTGATTTGCTGAATATTATGCATACAATTGAAAACAAGCACTAAGAGGATTTATCTTGGTGATAGGTGAGTTACTTTTCTCGTGAGGACCCCATGCACACAAACAATTACTTCACACCATGCTCCCCAGCTGACAGGGGGGCAATAGAGGTTACCTTCACTGATTTACCCTCGGACAAGATTATGGAACCAATAGTTACCATGGTAAGTTTGCGTTATTTGTACCAATTATATCTAATCGAAAAACAGTTGATAGTTAGTCTCCCCGTTTGTATTTAAACATTTGTTTAGGTCTTAACAACAGGAAGAGAAGCCGAATAAATTTAAGTAAATATACATGTGTCACTGGTGATGAAAATTTACAAATTTTGTCTAAATTTAACAGTATTAATAAAAATATAAAGGTGAAATACAACACCAGAAATTATATCTTTGCAGTCGACTAATTCAAAAGCTTTCAAAACTATTTCTTATCAAACTCAAAAAATAATCCAACTTAAATTGTTCTTAATTTTATTTGCACAGATGGAATTATTTGTATTATCAATTTAGTGTACTATATATAAACGACACTAACTGATTGAAAGTTTGAACAACATTTTAATTTGAAGGTTATGAAGAATTGCAGTTGTTATATTCTAGAGAAACTTTGTTTACATCGTCAACAAATAAAACTTATAACTGCTCTTATTCAATCTGGAGGATCATCATACAATTATCAAATAGATTGTCAGAAAATTTACTATCATGCTTTGCACCTACTCAAACAGGTTCTAACAATTAAAATGATACAACCTTCACATTCTTTATAACTGTGTTACATTATCTTAATTATAGGATTATATTTATCCTTGTTTTATAAGTTGACTTGATATTGTGCAATAATCTATATTTAATTACCGAAAGGATCCAACTGTTGACGCTATAGTTTTCTCTTTCTTAATACAAAGTTTACCTTTATCTCGGGGTTTCATGTCACCCCTCCTAGTGTAGTGTTGTGTCATGTTTACTGAAGTACTTTAGGAATGTTATTACCTTTATTGATTATAAGTTTAGAATATAGTAGGTACCTCTTACCGTTAATTTAAAATGGCTCAGGTAAAATAAAGAAAAATAAAAACGCCGAGAACAGCACACAAAAATATATGGACGTACTAATTTTCGACTTTTATTTTGTTTTTCTTCAACAAAAATAATTTTTGTCACTTTTCAAAAAATATCTTTTTGTTTGTAGCATTGATAATCACACAGTCAGAACGTTGGTTAAGTTAATTCTCTTGAATATATAAAAGTATTATATTATTGTAGTTTTTATGGTGTTTTACAATGTTTTTATTTTTAATATATGTTTATTGGTAAAATTTTGATTTACAAAAAATCATCAATGATTCTTTAAAATATATACGTGCGTTTTAAATGTGTCTGTAACTACGGAATTCCTTCTTAATCATTATAATTATCTAGAATATAGTTCTCACACTTAGTTCGAATGTTATTTTAACTTATTTGACTTTGATATCGGGCAATTTTTCGTACTAATTGGTTAAAAAATAGAAAAAGTATGTTATATTAATTTTGAAGTATTTTTATGAATTTTAACTTTACGTATCATTTCTCCATTTATATAAAAATATAATAACTACTCACAATCATAGACTATAGTAGTAGTAATATACTCATTTGTATAATTAGTTTTGACACGAGATATTCTTAAATATATTCAAAAATATTTCATAATTTGTTTTATATTATACAATGCATTCAACTCCTTTTATTAATAATCTGTTACACTATTTTTTACTATTGAAAGCTGCTTTATATTTTTGATTGTGTGTTTGGATTCATCATAACATACAATAATTCTTTTTCTCTTATTTTTATTTTCTAGAATGACTTAATGAAGTCACTTTATAACACAAAAGCAACTGTATCTGTCGACGATGTCTACCAGTTTCAACGCTTCATAGATCAGAACAAAGAAATACATCATTCATACGTGTAAACAAATTTAGTATTCACGGTTTATTTTGTACCTGCGAGCATAATAAATTAACATGTGTTACTATTTATCATATTTTATTCAGTGATATGTTACATTTTTGATTAGTATTTTGATACGATTTAAATTGTCCAGTTTTATTATTTTGTTATTATTGATGATGTCATTTTAGATTCATTAAATTACAATCGTGATCAGACTTTATCTTCAATCCTCTATTTTTGCATATAATGCCGATGTCATAAGTAATTAGTGAATGTCATAGCTTTACTATGAATTTAGTAATTATCTCTTTTGAATATGTTTTGTTATGTTGGATAAAATAAAAATGGTTTACTTATATTATATATTTCAGTCATTTAAAAAAATATTTGTTTTCTTCATTTTTCATTTTAATAGAAATTAATTCCTACTTGTGCAATATAAAATGAGATATTTATTTGAAAATAGACGTCTATTCTAACGAAAATTTTGTTCTGCTTTCATTTCAATCATTTCAACCAATGGAAAATTAAACATTTTGTTTGATCAATAATAATATAAGTTAAATTAATATAACGTTAGAATAATATAAGTATTTCGGAAAATGAAAGATATGGAAATTTATTTTTATTCTGCGAAAGTGACTTTAATTCAAAATGTGGTTTTTGTTGTATTATATGAACTACCTCATTGTAACAATTATCTACCAGGCTCGCTATTTTAAAGGTGGGGGTACTACATCAAATTTAAAAAGGTCCATTTGACTGACAATAGACGTTTGAAGCATATTTAAAAATAATGATATTCAGAATTTCTGATACCAAAATATAGATATCAATAGATGTCGTTTGCTACATGTATTTCATTTATGTAATGATCAAGCATTCGATAGCTACATTTTGGTTATTATATTTTTCATTAACAAAACGTAATTTGTTACCCAAAAAAGCCAGCTCTCTTGCACCACTAAAAGTGTCTATTGTGAAAAAATATAAATTTTAAAGGGTACATTTATCATTTTCCCAATCCAATTCGCCTTTTGATTGTTTCATTTCGCCAAATCTGATTAAAAAAGAAGATATAAGGACCTTTCGAAATAATAGGAGGTTAAGTAACAGAAGGCAATTGTATTCAATTTTTGGTAAAAAGATTTAAAATGGAATTTCGAAAAATAAGCAAATGACACGCAGTTGCTGTAATAAGCGACAACCAAGACTAACACCCTATAAAAAAACAATATAAGTGAGGTCATGGCCCCAAAACCCACCTCCTTTTTTTTCTAATATCTATATAAAAAAATCGAAGAACAACTCGTTCATAAAATGCGATCAGATAATATTTTCTCCGGCTATAAACTGATTCATTTTAAATTAATCAGAAATCGTTTGATAATTGTTATGTACATTTTTAATAAACAAATAATTTAAATATTGTAAGACAATTACTGAAGAAAGTAGAATAATTTTATTAAGTCATTATTTTTCCCAATGACTTATATATTATTTATCCAGACCATAGACATTATATATATATATTCAATATATAACCAATATTCAATAGTAATAAGCGTCCGCGAAGTTATATATCTATATCGTTAATCAATAGGAAATTCATGGGAGTTATTCATGCATTTCAATTATATAGGTACGATATTAGTTTCGTTAATATGGTTAGTATTCAATCAAAAGCCTATTAAAATATTTAAAATTGATTGAATACCCTCTTTAAAACGAAACTAATACCGTATAAAATTGAAATGCGCCCTGAACATTTATTTAGTCAGTTCGGTCAGGCAAAGCCCGCAGATTTGTGTATGTAAATTTTATGTAGAATTCTGTGATTTTTATTCATGCTGTCACAGAAAAATATCTAAGACTATAGTTCTATGATAGATATTATATGTATAAGGATATATCACAGAAACTGAATATTAATTAAAATAACATTTTTGACATATTTAAACTCATTTGTACAAAATAATAATGTAAGTATTAAAATAAGTGTCTAGTTATATATTTACAAATATAGTTAAGCCAATAATTGTTCAACATGACAACCATTTTTTGTACACACAATTCACAACGCAACCCCCCCCCAGAAATCAGGGATTGTGAGATCTGGGCAACGAGGTGGCCCTTGTATAGGACCTGAACGCCCAATCCAGCGACCAGCTAAATCTGTATTTATCATTTCTCGGACAGCCAATTTCCACTGCAACGAAGCTCCATCATGTTGGTAAATATGATTACAATATCTCATAATAGACAAATTTCGGAATAACAATATCTAGAATAACATCCAAATAACGATCACCATTCATATCAAAGATAATTCGGAAGTGCAAACGTCCATCATTTGGAATCATTTCCCAAATTGTTATTGATGAGGATTTTAGAGGTTTCTCTAAGATTCGGTATTCATTTTCATTGGCATAATAATAACAGTTGTGGGAGTTAATAAATAAAACCATTTAAATGTAAGGTGGCTTCATCCCTGAACATAATTCTTTTTGTCCAATGTTCAAACCATTTAGGATAATCTTCCTGCTTTAATTCCTGTACCCGTTTGCATTTGTATGGTTTAAACCATGTACTTTAATAATAATATTGACAGAACCTAAAGAAACATGGAACATTCGACTGGCTTGTCTTTGGGATTTACAAGTGCCATCTCCCGTAGCCGTAACAAGATTTTCTTTTAAATTCTCTGCACACGGTTTGATTCACACGGTTATCATGAAATTTTGGTAGCACTGATAAAGTCTGTAAAAAATGTTTTTTCCAATCTCGTAATGTTTTTGCAGGTGGAGATTCGATATTATTTTCTTCTGTAAAACGTCGTCGAGCTTTCTCACAGTCATATGCAATCATGAGATAGTTTGCTACATTATCCATGATTATCAAGATTGAAATGCAAAGCAGTTTAAATATCTTGTTATGTGACTTATACATATAATATCGATCATAGAACTATAGTCATAGATATTTTTCTGTGACAGCAAGAATAAAAATCATAGATATTTTAAAATCACAAAATTCTTCATTTAATTTACATACAAAAATGGGCGGGCAATGATTTTTCCGGTCAATAAAATTTAATGCAGAAGATCAATAATTAGTATACCGATAAAATAAAGCGTTATCGATTTATTTACCCTTAGTTGTATAAGGACGCTCCAAGCATGTCTATATAGTTTTGTTAGTCTATCTAAATGGGGCCTCTCTGAAACACTCCGCCACATAATTGTAGGTATATTGATTTTTAATTATTATAGATTGGAGTGGATATTCGATCGTCGAAACAAACTAGTTATAATTCTTGACAAGATTGTGTTAGTTATAGGCCTAAACATTTTTCAACTTTGTTTAAATTAATTTTTTGAAATTTTCTTATAAATGTATTTAAATCTGATTAATAATACAGGAACCGCGGAACGTTTTTTTTTAGTGGGAGTTTTTTATATCCGAATTTTCAGTTTTAACTGGGAGAGCTTAGCCCACCCAAGCCCATCCAGCTCCACGGCCCGTAAAATAAGGTTAGTTTTTATTATAGTCGCCAACAGCTGGGAAAATAAAATAAATATCGATGTTGCAGGAA
>JAUZNC010023332.1:0-42632 GCA_034780395.1 Vannuccia rotundouncinata | reverse complement strand
GGCCCGTAAAATAAGGTTAGTTTTTATTATAGTCGCCAACAGCTGGGAAAATAAAATAAATATCGATGTTGCAGGAACTTGTATGTTGTTCGTTGTATGATATGATGTTTGCTGTTTGATGTTCGTTGTATGAAGTTTAATGTTTGATGTTCGTTGTATGAAGTTTAATGTTTGATGTTTGATGTTCGTTGTATGAAGTTTAATGTTTGATGTTTGATGTTCGTGAGTTATTAGTTATTTTTTTATTAGTTTTTAGTTTATGATTGTTGTATGATGTTTGCTGTTTGATGTTCGTTACAGTTATTAGTTTTTAGTTTTTAGTTGTTAGTTTTCAATGATTTCAATGATTTCAATGACCGATTTCAATGATTTTTCCACCAAAAATTCTCAATTTTACTAAGGTTAAAAAAATCTGCAAATAAAGAAAAGAAAAAAGTCGAGTATCGACTCCCCACCCCACTAGTAATAAGTCCCCTATAATATGAGTATTAAAACGTCAATAATATATAGCTGTTAGTAGAATAAGCAATTATTCGTAATAAAGTAACTACAAAATAACAACATGAAATCCAATATATTTTTAATTATTACAATGGCAATTACTATTGCGAATAAAAAAAATAAGCATATTGATAATTGTTATATTGTATTTATATATATAAATAACAAATACGTGCATCTTAAGAATATAGCCTAACAAATAGTAAACATCATATCAGTTAAGAAAATTCTAAACTCTAAAAGCGTTCCGTTTGTTTATTCGCTTTGTAAATTGCTCCAATATTTAAATGAACGCGCTTATAACAATGTCAGAATACACAATTCATTGGTGCTTTCTCTTTCATGAATGCGGTGAATATGTTTGTGTTTCGAGTTGATCAACTAGAACATCAGTATCAATAATGAATCCTCTCTTTGCCCAAAACGATAAACACAATTTAAAATAAAGCTTTTTATTGACATTTCTAATTCCCGATTTATTTAAACGACTCAATAAAATTGATCCAAGTACATTAGAAATAGACACAAATAGAGGATATACTTCACTCATGTAATATTTGAAGCAATATATCTTATAAAATACACCCTTTTTTGGATTAGTCTCCGATAAACTGCAATTTTGACCAAATTTCGGTTGTCTCGACTGATTTACAGCGGTCATGTAATCAATATTATTTGGTAAATATTGTATGATGATGAGAGATAAGATAGATACTATAAATGTGCTTAGTTTCATTCCACTCTGAGTAATGTGTGGAAATACAGGACCCATTAATATAAATGACATGCAGATTGGTAAACAGCAGTAAATAACCATTTTATTCACTATGACAACACCTTTTAGATCATTCAAAGAATCATATAAAATAGCAACAAATGTCATACTAAATCCAAAAAATAATGCTAAACACCAACTTATAGCATGGATATCAACATTATAATGTTGAAATGTTTTGATAAATCGCGGTAAAATTGATATAATCATTTGCTTTACAAAAGAAAATGCATTTATTCCAAATTGCTTAAAGACATTGCACATTGATCCAGAAATAATGTGATCTTCAAGTACACCTGAAGACTTGGCATTGACAGAAAATTGAACAAAATTGTATATGACATCATAAGTAGAAACTTTGTTTTTTGTATCATAATGTAATTTGCAATTTTTCATTTTAAATGCATTCAGGATAAAAACTCCACTGAGAGCTGCCAATAGGATATTTAGACAATACAGCATGAACCCGATTAAAATAGATATTTTTTCTTGAAACGGAGTTACATTCATTCGGAAAACTTCATAAAAAACCTGCACGGTTAAGCCGTGCATCCAGGTAGTTATAAAAATGTGAAGACCCGACGAAATGTAACAAGATGTTATTTCCGCTCTTCCTGGCCACGTGTCCATACGAAGGGTTGAACTCAGTAGTCCGTCTTTATCTTGTTTTGTTTTTACAATAACAAATATAAATCCAATTAAGATCACCATGTAATCAATGACACTATTTAAGGCTACTGCGCGCAGTCCTCCTAAAGATATTATAAGTGTAATAATTACACCAAGAGCAGATATTGTCATCGGAGCATTGAGTGTTTTTACAGTAAAGTACAGATCTTCCTGGCCCATTAAATTAACATATAAATATATTAGTAATGCCATTGAAGTAATTATATTAAATAAAAAGCTGATTAAAGCTGATTCATATCGTTGTTCAACGTATTCCGAAAGGGTGCTCATTCTGAGTGAACTAAAAAGAGCCCAGTATGGTAAACAAAACAATAATGCAAAAAATCTATAAACTATACATAAAATCCCATGAAATATTCCTTTATCTGAAAGATAGAGCACGTTTTCTTCTGAAGAAAATATTAGGCAAAATAGAAATGAAGAAAAAACAATATTTTGCGAGGTTAAATATTCCACACCGATAATATTTCGTCGTTTCGTAAATCGCCATATTAAAAAGCCAATCGCTCCTAAAAATTTGACGAAAATCGGAGCTAATAGCGTCGCTACAAAAGATATAGTTAATTTCTGTTCTTCATTTTTATATGTCATCTGTTTCAGTATTTATATTACACGAACTATTTTATTTCAGCGTCTTACACTTATAATGAAATGATTAAGATTTTTTTGGATGTTTGAGTAAATTCGAATAATAAAATATAATTCATTAAATGATTTATTTAAATTTGATATTGTAAAAATTGTTTAGATAGGAAACCTAGTCACATATACAAAGTATTGTCTACTTATACACAAAAATAAGAAGATCAATTCAGTGAGAGTATAATATAATATATTTTGTATCAGTAAACCGTTAACAGTATTGATTTTTACTATGCTGAATTAGATGCTGCTTTACATATATACATAATTTTAGTTTGCTAATCTAGAGAATAATTACAATGTCATCGAAAAACTAATATTGATTTATATCCTAATATTATCAATAAATCATTAATCGAAATTTCGTATGTTTAATCATTATAATTTTGTAACACAGTGTAAAATGGACGATTTAAACATTATGAATGCAATTTTTCCAATAAAATATACTGATTCGAGTCAGGCGCATGAAATAACACCAACATTTTTAGGAACTATTGGTGTGCCTTATGTTTTCAAAGTTGTTGGGGCGATTGGCTTCCTTATATGGCGATTTACGAAACGTCAAAATATTATTGGTGCAGAATATTTAACTTCACAAAATATTATTTTTGCTTCATTTTTATTTTGTATGGTGTTCTCAGCAGAAGGAAACGTATTATATCTTTCAGATAAAGGAACGTTTTATGTGTTATTATGCATAGTGTATCGATTTTTTGCATTACTATTTTGTTTTCCATTCTGGAGTCTTTTTAGTTCACTCCGAATAAGTACACTTTCAGAATATATTGAACAACGTTATGAATCATGGATAATCAGCTTTATTTTTAATGTGGTCACTTCTGTAACGTTATTACTATACTTATACATTATTGTAATGGACCAGCAAGATTTATATTTCAATGTAAAAACTTTAAATGCTCCGTTAGCATTATCTATTATCGGAATAACTATTTCACTCATTATATCTTTAGGTGGACTACGTACAGTAGCTATAAATAGTGTCATTGATTACATTGTAATTAATGTTGGATTGATATTTGTAATTATTAAAACGAATAATGACACTGAAGGAAAAAGTGGAAATATAAATTTTTTGACATGGCCAGCTAGGGCGCCATTTTCATCGTGTTATAGTTCTACTGGTCTTCATATATTTATAACGACAACAATGCACGGACTAACTGTACAAGTTTTTTATGAAGTTTTCCGAATGAGTGCAAGTCCATTGCAAGAAAAGGTATCTATTTTAATTGGATTTATTCTATATAGTTTTAATATTATGTTGGCAACGCTCAGTGGTATATTTATCCTAAATGCATTTACTCTGAAAAAATGTAAACTTCAAAATGGATTTAATAAAATGTCGACCTATGATGTCATATACGACTTTATGCACTTTTCTGTTAGAAAACATACCCCACCTGCAATAGATGACCACATCTTGAGTGGAGCGATAGTAAATATTATGAAACAATTTGGAATTAATGCTTTTTCTTTCGTAAAACAAATGATAATATCTGTATTGCCAAGGCAAATAAAATCGTTTCAACATTATCACATTGATATTCACACCATCAGTTGGTGCTTAGCATTGTTTTTCGGATTTAGCATGACATTTGTTGCTATTGTGATTGATACGGTTAAAGATGTGGGTTGGATTTTAGGGATAAATAGAACCATTATTTACTGCTGTTTACCTATTTGCATGTCATTTGTATTAATGGGACCTGTATTTCCACACATAACTCAAAGTGGAATGAAACTAAGTACTTTTATAGTTTTTATAATTTCATTTATATTAATTCAATATTTACCGAATAATATTGACTACATGACAGCTATAAGACGATCTAAATTACCCAAGTTTGGTAATAACTGTACTCTATTTGAAACGGAACCAAAATATAATACTCATCATTTATTCGAATGCTTCAAATATTATCTCAGTGAAATTTATCCATTGGCAGTGTCTGGGTCTAATATTGTGGGCACCCTCATACTGAGTCATTTCAATAAATCGGGAATGAGAAACTCAAACAAAAAGCTATATTTTAAATTATGTCTAAGCTTTTGGGCAAGGAAAGGATTTATTATTGATGCGGAACTACTGTTAGATCACCTTGGAACACAAACATACTCACATATTTCATAAACAAGTTAAAATGTGTCTGTATTTAATATTGTAAACAGATAGTTAGTACAAAGAAATAGATTCCATTATATAATGTGAAAGATTGAAGCATATATACGCAATATTTAGTTTCTGATATTTTCCCACACCCAATATGATGTTTTTTCTATTTATTAGGCTATATAAGATGCACGTGTCGGTAATAGATATTTAATAATTATCCATTCCTTTACGCCTTTATGTCGGAAAAGTAAATGCCATAAATAAATAAAAAATATTTGATTTCTTGTTATTATTTTGCAGTGAAACTTTTTATAAAGACAAGATTTGAAAACGTTGACAAATTACTTATTATTTTCAACGTATACTCTAAATAAAATTAAATTGATGTGAGATCTTAAAATAAGAAACCGCCAATTAAGCCGATTTATGATATAATTATTTACAAATAAGAAATTTATAAATTAATATAGCCTCCTTATAGCGAAACACTTATATTTGAATTATACGTACCATTAGTAGAATAGCGACATATATCAAAAAATATATCAATTTTTAAATAAAAGAAATTAGTACAAGTTTAGATATACTCAAAAAAAACACAAAAACATAGGTTATTTTGTTGAATAAATAAAAAAACAAATTGTGGATTCTCAATTATTTTTGATATTCTTCATATGCAAGAAATCACGAAAAGCCAATAAGCGCATTTATTTCATTATCATGCGCTTAAAAGGTGTAGAGTACCACCTAAACCGATTAATGCTTTTTATATCTCCTTTATTCCACCTATCCTTGAATACACTTACACCCTCTGGAACCCTTTGAATCTATCCAACGCCGTGTGTTCAAAATTATATCTGCCAATCAAAGTTATCCCGAATCTACATTCTTACTAACTTTAATCTTATAAAATAGACGTTACAGGTTACTACTTAATATGTAAACAGTATTTCAAAAAAATTATTCACGGTAATGAATTTACAAACATATTGTTATAGACAAGTTCCCATTCAAGTTGAACACGCAACCGAATTGAAAAACAAATTGATACATAATAATCCCAGGGAATACTTTAAAACAATATAATATAGTAATATAATATTATAATATAGTAGTCCCTGAATAATCCTTTACCTTATGGCTCATATAATTACAATTAACCACTTGCTTGTTTTTGGTATTAATGTCATATCTAGATATACTTTTTATTTCAACCATGCCTATACCATTTAAAAATGGACTGTAATGTTTTTAAATACTATTTTATTCTATTTTGTATGTTCTAATCTGAAGATTTTTTACAAGATAACTAATCACCTTTATTATGATACAATATACTGATACTTTGTAATGTAATTGTAAAATTAAATTTTATGAACAAAAAATTATATAAAATGTTCGATTAATTGGTTCATAAACTTAAAACATAATTTATAATAAATAAAGTTTTACACCGTTAATCATATTTAGAAAAGTAATATTAAGATAATCAATTAGTGAGTAGCACTATTATTCATTTCGGTACAAAAATACACATACCTATTAATCTCAAAATTTTAGAATTTTTGCGGTTAAACATACTTTTTTTATATATTTTTTGTAACTTCTATGAGTAAGCAAATTACATTATAATTTAAAAATATATTCAGAGTTTAATAATTCGTTCTTTATAGGATTTTTTCAAAATTTATTAACTATATTAAATTATATTAAAAAAAACTGTCAAATGAGTTTATCCATTAAAAATGGCGCAGATGTTTTGTATAAGAACTTTACAGAAAATATGTCATAATCAATGATATGAAAATTAATATCTATATTGTTAAAAGAACAATAATAAATTACATTGAACACCCGTCAATAATTAACAAACGGTCTTATGTTATTACTTTGAATTAAATATATAATAGTTCGAAATTCAATTGAATACTGCCCGTTTCATTGCTTCAGGTTTCGTTTATCATTGAAAAATATTAAAATATTTAAAATATTACTTTTTGACTGAATTTTCCAACAAAATTCTCAATAAAGTCTATAATTTATATATTTTAAGACAGAAGAAGTTATAAACTTATTTCAAACTATTGTATAATAATACAGTTTATAATGTTCAATTAAAATGATATCCCCATTTATTAATCAGAAAAACACACTATAGCCTACAATTCCTATAGTTTCGATTCAATCTAAAGAAATGTTATGTGAAAAATTCAATTTCAGAAATGGGTTATTTTTGGAAATCCTGTCACTGTAAAAAAATTCTGTATAATATAAATATTGAAATAAAACAGACTGATATATTGAATGAGATTATTATTATATAAATAGGTACTGATTAAAGTTAACATCACAGATCAATCGTTACATACCTATATAGTTTTGCGTAGATACATATTATGGCTCGTAATTTGATAAAAATGAGAAGAACACAGAAATTAAATAGAAATCAATAATAGTATATGAAAAGTGTTCCGAAAATGCGATGTGGTGTTAGAGGAGGATACTTTAAATATTTTTTTACATATATTATAATGATAGCATGAGTCTATTGATATTATTATTAATGATAAGTTAGTTCTAAAGGGCTTTTTTAACAATTATTTAAAATGTGTACAAGTATTAGTTGAATATTAGAAACCTTATTATATGAAAAACAATTTCAATGTTACCCAAAGATCAAGTAAATAATTACAACATATTTTTCGATTTTTTTGTTATTAGTTTTAAAAGATAACGATCCCACAATGAATTATAGCAAAGCTTCATTAAAAATATATTTTTAAATATGTAAAATTAACTTTGTTCAATGAAATCTGATAACGTTTATTGAATTTGCAAATACGTTCTTTTTAGATTGGCAAAATATAGTAACAGACATTTTTATACGGATAGAATAATATTTACTAATACAAGAACTAAAAATAATAATTAATGTATAGCATTTTAAATTTGATTATTACATTAATAATTCAACGATTTTTTGATTTGATTTTTAAAGAAAAATTGATTTAATGTCAATTATTGAAGTTTACCAATCAATATAATAATTTCGATATCAATAATATTTATAATATAGCGACTAACTGTATTTTCTATGAAATAGTCCGATTATTTATAGGAAATATTACTTTTTAACCTAAATTGACTATAAATAATATGGCAATAATGCTTTAATTATTCAAAATATTAATTTTCAAATTATGACAAAAATATTATTAGGCAGACGTTGAAAATATTTTCCAAAGATAATAATATAACTATTTGCTAAGAGATGATGTGACAAATAAAGTATGCATAATCACGCAATTGAAAGTGAAATTAAACAATTTCATTTTACAATATAGTTCCTTTAAATGTGGAACTATAGTTGCATTAAACCACAATTTATGAATCAGAGATATTTAGGAATTATTATAAAATCCAGTCATTTCTATTTCTATGAATATTTCTATGAATAATTTATTGAAACACAAAGTTTTCGTGTAGTGAATTAAATACTTACGAGAATAAAGTACATTATGTATACTTATGTAAGCCGATATTTTCTGTTGGAAAGAACAGAGTGTTCTTCAAGGGCATATCTTGACGATACTTTAAAGTTCGGTATTTTAAAAACGGCGCGATATCTCTATGCAGACGTAATCTGTTAAAATACTTTTATTTGATATTGTAAAACGAGTAATACTCTGAAAATTTTCTGAAAAAGATGAAATGTCTATTTGAACACACATATTGAACACTTGATAAATATATATAATATGGTGCTCCAACTATGTGCAGATATGTGTACGAATATGAAATGTAATGTTGTGAGCATTTTTGGGGAGTATTAAAAAGGGTTTTGGCTAGAGGTTTCGGCAAGAGGTTTCACTGCTAATAGAAGAGGATACGTTGAGTTATGGGCTTGCGACAAATGGGGCAAGACTGCATTTTGTCACCACAGAGTTGACAAGCGCCATGTCCACAGGCGAAGATCATGTTTTTTAACCGGTCCATGCAAACTATACACGAAGTCTGTGATATAAAAAGAGAAAAAAGATTTTTGAATAAGAATTATACATGGCATTCATAGATATGAAACTATAAGTTTTATTCTATAAACTAAAATGTATAAGTCACACACGGAAAAATAGCTGTTGTTATTGTCCATGATTTATGGATTAAACTGTATATGGTATAGGTAACCACCATATCATATCATTAACCGATTGTATTTTGATATACATATACGTGAATATACATAGAACCATATAGACACTACACTATAACTACAAATAGTATGTTTATCGTAAGCTATTTTATAATATAATACCTACTTCGAGCGATATTCTGATTTACCTATGAATGTATTATTTATAGACAGGCAAACAGACCAACATTTAATAGTAATAAACGTAAGCGGAGGAATATTTTAATTTTCACGAAATTTAATTATTTACGGTCATTATTTATTTAATTTTTGATCAATATTATATTATAACCCTCTCAAAGTAAAAATAATGACCGTATCTATTTAAATCCGCGAAGGACTCTTTCCAATCCGTTTGCCAGACCAGATAAATAATATGTAGGTCAATGGTTACAATATAAATAATTCATTTAGTTTTAATTAATTTCTTAAAATTACTTTACCAGTTAATAATATTTTTGACTCAACAAAAATTTACAATCTAAATCAGGTAAGCAGTTCTGTTTTACGATTTCTTATTAACTTTTAACAAAGGAGGCTTCCCATAATAAAACAGTACAGGTATACTTAAAGCAGATTATATAGCTAACTAAATATTGCGCAATTCAACTGTAAGTTTAGAAATAGCCGTTGAATTCACCGGATTAAAAATTAAATCTATAGAAACTGTCTATGTAGCGAAAATCTAATTGTAATGAAAAGAGTGTGGAATTGAGTCATTTACTGTATTAATATACAATGTTGATCTTAGCAGTGATCAAACTCAAGTAATGTACAAAACTATACACCAAAAAAAGAAAATGGTACTTTATTTAATCTTCACAATAAAAATTGGGAATAAAACAGATAAATAAATAGCAGAAACATCTAAAAATAGACAGCTAACAGTCAAATACGTAATAAAAGTTTCGCATTAGGAGGACTATCTGGGATCAGTACACACTGCAATAAAAGCATAATAAAATGGAGCTCAAAACAAAGAACAAAAAAGAATTGATATAAAAGACGGACCCCTTACACAGGACAAATACCCCCAGGACAGTACACACAAGAACACACGAAATTGACTGCCTTCTCCACCCACACCCACTCTTCAACCATCACAACCCGCTCCTGCTTCACCGTAATCAGCATCCCCGCTAATTCTTCGGGTAGCACTCCCTCTGATCCGTTCCCAACCGGCAGCTGAACAATGTCTTCAAGGCGCCGTTCCGCAAACTCTGCCTGAACCTCCGGGTGGCAAGAATCCGACACTCGTTGAAGCAAGTAGATGGTGAAGGCGCGGGGCTGACACCGGCCAAAGATGAAGCACGCATGGCCGGCAGGTTTGCACTCAACCGTTCGAATATACCGCGGGAAGTGATCCTCGCCTTGATCCCGCCACACCTCCCGCTTTTCACAGGGGTAGACGGCCCGCCCTGAAGTGGCATCAACCGAACGTCGTACTCGGGCTTCCGATACAGCGGGAAGGGAGATGTTGGCACCAATAATGCGACTAAAGGTGGGCAGGACTGCAAAAGTTCCTCTGTCCTCCGGCTGGGTCACCGGACCGGACTGATCCGACATGAAAGCAGACATCATGGGCTTTAAGGACGCCTTCTTGTCGTGTTTCCTGGGGGGAGGAGGGGGTTCGTGCACTGCCATGTACCGGTGATTGTATGCGGGTCCGAGGCGGGTCAGCAGCTGGGAATCAGGTGTCTTGCTGCAGAGGATTTTCATGGCTTTGCCGGTTGGTTTATTCTGCTGGGCCTTGCCTGCGTTGGACCATCGGGCGAGTTGAGCGGATAGGTCGAAGTCGTCGATAATATCGGGGGTTATTGAGTGTATTGTTAGGGATAAAACGACAGTCAACAGGTGGATAAATCGACGAGAAAGCATCAGTGAGAAGGGCATTCATGTAGACAGCTTTGAATGATTTCAAGCAGAAAAGATTGCTGTCAGCACAATTGCTTATCAATCAATAATGTTGGTGTGGTTGTTAGGATTGTATCAGAGTATGCGGTTACTTAATTAGCCAATCAGGATGAGATAGATAAATTATCTTTTGTTAAAAATAGTACCTACTTTATAGGAAATTATCCAACCCGGCATATTTTATAAATTTGTTTTCATGTTATGTAATCTTCGCTTGCTGAAATCGATTTATCAAATATTGCGCAATTTTATTATGCAATTGTATATGTCTATGTCGGTGCAAAGCAAGAGAAGAATACCGTTAGTGCTCACTTTTGACAGTTGTGCTGTATAAGAGAATCTATCCTACCTGTTCTTTGATGTCCTGAAGTTGTTGCTGCAATTTCTCGACATCTTTCTCGAGACAGCTATTATCCACCATTCCGTTGTTCATCAGAGTGCCATTGCCAGCTGCGTTATTTGTGGCAACGTTCTGCAAGGAAAAATGCTGTCATAATAAAACTTGTCACGATAATAAAACCCAAAGTACATAAATAATATTATTTTAACCTTCACAACTATTCTAATTAGTCGCAAAATAAATGTAATTATCGATGTAAATACTCCAAATTATGTATATTTTCAAAGATATTTCGATATTACTATTTCGACCAATCAGGAGAAGCCTTCACATATTGATTATCGACTTTTATAAATATTCTAGTAAACCAAATTATAAAACATTTAAATAGATAGACCCTTCCCGACTTATTTGTGGATCTAAATAAACTGTCACAATTTTATGTCAAAACAATCCTGTGTGTTAGAAATAAAAAAATTAAAATTATGTATTGTTAAAATTATTTGTAATTGCATAATATATATTTCTTAAACCATGAAAATTGTAGGCAAATTTTTATTTTACTTCTTCTTACATACCGAAGATATAGATAATAGTTTGAATGTTGACTCATGTTGTGTATATATTGTATATATTATACAACTACTGAGGAGTTATAACCGATTTGGAAAGCCGAAACGACTATGTGATAAAATACAGCTAAAAAACTAAAATGTAAATTAAATTTTAAAAGAAAAACATTAAATGCATTATAACTATATACATAAAATTCACTCCACATCTCATGGAATATGTTGACCTGGGGAGTTTAGCTCCTCTTTGTGAAGCGTGGATCACTGCTTTCAACTTATACACAAATTAAAACGTAATTACTGACGCACACGAATAAAGCCAGAACTAAAATGATGTCCCCAGTTAATGAAAGAATTCAGAGAATCACGAAACCTTAACTAACTTCAAAACAATCCCCAGATGATCCTCTGCCTCGAGGCTAACTGCGCTAATAATAACAAGATTTGTTCAATCAATTCATGAAAACAATTCAAACATTTCTGACTTGGTTTGGCTGATTTTTCTGCGGTTTGAGGGCATGAACAGAGCCGGCCGTGGAGTTGGAGGTGCTCGAAGGTGGTGGTCCTGCAGGGCCTGTTGAGCAAGCGGTCAGCGACACTTGGTCGGAAATGTTTGACCGGCATTGGACGCACTTCTTCATGAGTACGGCGCAGGACTCACAGGCAACCATATGTCCACAGGGTCGGAAAAGTACGGATGACGTTTTGTCTGAGCACACTAAACACTCCTCAATCTGGAAGGTGATGTTTTAATAACGTTTCATCACGTGAAGAAGAAGTTATGGTGAACCATTCCATATTTATAAACTTTAAAACTGAATTATAGAACATAATTACACAACCGCTGACCTTGCTACGACCCGTAACCGCCACTTTGCAGAGGAGACATTTCTTCACACGTGGTGAGCAGACAGAACAAGTGGTCACGTGACCACAGGGTGAAAGCAAAGTGTCCCGCTTTCGGTCTGAACAGACCAGACATTCATGAAGGCTGTCGAGGTCGTTTGAGATGCGTCTACCTGATAAATTCACCATCTGAGTTTGACAGGAGAGAAAAGATTGTTGGAATCTTATTATTAACAATATTTATTTGTCAAAGTTAAAAAGATATAAAAGATAATAAAAGATTTCTTTTAAATTTTGGATTATGAAATTTAACAGCTACTGGCATAATATATTATACTATATGCATTATGTTTTGGTTAGAGTTATGGTTAACATAATTGCTTTACTCCAATAAATTCCATTATAGCAAAAGAAACCTAAATAATAATTAAGGAAGTTTTAACACAACTTATTAAACATTTCTAATTCTCCTTTACTGGAAGTTCAAAAGCATTGGTCATTAAAATAAAATGTAAAGCAATTTTAAAAAATGATAAAAAATCATTGATATCGTAATTCTTACTTAGATTGTAAAACTATAACAATTAACATTAATAGAATGTTTTAGTCAACGTATGTCCACGTATAAAATAAATATTTATGGAAATAATATTATTCAATTTTCAAATTCTCTACTTTATTGATTATGCAATACGTAAAACGATATTCGATGTGAATTAGTATGTGTCATAGAAATTGACTTTGTTTTAATATTGCTTTTGTTATGTTATGTTAGTCAATTTCTATGGTACCTATGTGTATTTGAATTATTATAGTTCGCTAATCTAGAGTTAATTAGGTCATCAATGATCATTATAATTAAACTGAAATTTCGAATTTGATAATTTTAAACGAAAACTATTTTCTCGGATTTAAAATACAAAAAACTGAACAAAACATGAATATTATCTCTTCAAATGGGTGCTAGCACACATACATAATTACACCAAGGACTTAAAAATAACTATGTAACAAAAAAACATAAAGGTCCTCTACAAGATAACAAACCGTGTTATAAAGAATAATTATTTGAACTGAAATATATAAAACAGTGAATAGGCTACAGCTGCTGACATCAAGGATAATTTTATAGGGGTTCATTTACTATTTTAAATAACATATTAAGTTCCTACTATATAGTTAGGTGCAATACAAAATAAATGAGGAAATTTCTACTCTATAAAACAAAATATTTGAATTAGTTAAAAATTCTAAATAAAAAATCTCTTATAAATAAATTCTTTTTAAAAATTGTTCGTGTAAACAAACCAGAATTATTGACCACAAGAAACACACACCTGTCCTGAAGACCCAGCCGTAGCACCTCCAAGATCCTCCTCGTTGTTAGAGAGTGCACCTCCCCCCAAGCCGTCACCAGCGTCCCCGTGACCAGAGGCGGGGAGCAGACTGTCCCGTTTACAGCGCGTGAGCAGCTTACACATGTTGGGGTCGGGACAGAAGTCCAAGGGGCTCTGGCCCTTCTTATTCCGTTGATGGAGGTCGGCGCCATTGCTGGCCAAGAAGCAGGCGATGTGACCGGCTGATCGCTTCTCAGATCCAAGCCCACTGGTGCTGAGCGTGAGGCCCATCAGAAGCTGAAGAAGACACCCGAAAAGTTGAAATTATTAAATTTTACCCAAACGAACCCTTTCGGGTCGCTAAAAAAAGAAAATAATACGGTCTAAGCTGGGGCTCGAACCCGCTACCTTCCGCTCGGCAGACCAACTGCGCCACCTCGCACTTAGGTTCTAAACAATCACCTTTCCGACGTCCTGTACATCGTGAAGCTGTCTGATCTGGCTCAGAGTATGATGCCGAAGAGCCTCGTGCAAAGGGGTGTCCCCGTCTTTATCGGCCATGTTAACCTCGGATCCGGCCTGTACCAGCAGCCGAACAATCTGGGAGTGTTGTCGCTCCACCGAGAGATGCAAGGCGGTCTGACGGTTGAGATTGGTGGTGTTGAGCTGGGCCCCGAACCTGATCAACAGCTCGGTCACCTCGACGTGGTTGTTGAGTGCGGCCAGGTGGAGGGCTGTGTAGCCGTCGTCCTTCTTCTCGTCGACAATCCACTGTCGTGGGAGCTTCTGGAGTAGAATCTTCATCGCACTGCAAAAAGGTTCAAGAACTTTTACAACAAAAATGATTGATATGTATGCTTATTCACACTATTCAAAATTAAAACATTTCCTTGGTTATATTTTTTGGTTAATATATATATATATTACTTATGAGTAGTGTATGTTCAAAACCGCTAATTTTGAAAACATTTACTATTAAATACTTCAACTATTAATTCAGTCAAAATTAAAGTTCCATTTTAATTTTAATTCTGTTATTCGTATTAAATAAAGGTACACGAACTTTAAATTTAAAGGCTTTAAATGTAATCAGACAATTGTCATTTTATTCATTCATTCTAAATTACTATGCATTTTATTCAAAACGTTTGCTTAGAATATATTGGAATCCTTAATCATTCTTGTACAGTTAATAGAACAATTAATTATCTAGTCAGACAAATAGATAATTGTAATTTACTATACAAATTGTTCAAATGTATCGATTTTATAATGAACTAGCAGTTGGTAGGGCGACAGTTTGAAAATACTCAATTATCAATATTTATTTGAAACTTTTGTAAAAACATATTTATACACAAATGTGCGAAAATCAGATTTCTCTCCTAATCGTTCCAAATAAAAAGATTTAAAATACCCGATTTCGGTTTTAACGTACTTTAATTTATATCAAAAACTTAAAATTTAAACTTAAAAACTTTCAAATATGTGATATATACAGGAAAATAATTAAAATTATCTGAGAAATTTGAGAAATATAAATATAAAGGAAACTAGATCATTTTTCTCAAAAGACATCTGAAACTGTGAATTTCCGAAAAATACAAATATTTAAAAATTATCTTTAGAATAATTCAAATATGGAAAAGAATACAATTAAAATTATTTTTCAATAGAGTTTAATACGGTTAGAATCTACTTCTAAAATAATGAAATTTATATTTAAATTTCTAATTCATTTTCCAATTAATTTGATAATCGATAATTAATGGAACCATTTTTTTGTGAGTGATAAATTTAGTTTTAATACCAGCTCACCAAGTCTATTATTGGTTAGGATGGCAAATCTGTCTAATGTAAAACTTCAATTCATAAAACCATTTATTTTAAGTCAAATACAATATTGAAAAAGAATAAATATTATTTAAATATAGGTACTGAAGTTTAGAAAGCGGAGAATTTCGAAAAAGTTGAATATATAATAGTTATTATATATTCTAAACATTTTATATTTTAATTAGCTTAAACTTATATTAATAGAATACTTTAAGGGTAAATAGTTCCGAAAATCCTTTATTCATGGCTCAAAACACACATTAACTTAAACATGGATATTTATTATTAAATCATTTTTAAATTGATGATCTTAGCCAAAATAAACAGACATAAAACATAATATTATTAATGTTAATTACAGTTATATATTGTGCACTGTCATAACGACTTGTTAATCAGAAGTTATCTCAATATTTATAAGAGAAGATTCTAAAAGCAATGCTTTTTTATACAATGAACGAAAAACGGAATATAACAAGACATATTTTTTGTATGTGCTGATTAATTAATAGTTATCCAAACTTTTCAATCAACATCTTAATTTAAAAATTTTAAAAATAAATTATCACACATCTTTAAAATACTATATCTAAATGCAATCTATATATTTTGATATTTTAATAATAAAATATATTTGCGGAATATGAAAACCTTCCCATTCATGTTATGCAATTTGAGATTTAATTGCAAATAGACGTGACAGAATTTGAAGAATTAAATTATACCAATATACTAGAGGGCGTCAGTTTCAGCCCCAATTTCATTGGAACCGATTTTCCAGCTGAGCGCATTCCAAATCTCCAGTGAAATTGGTCCTTACTAGTAAACTCATAATATGAATAATAATTGGCAGAGAAATTGGCTGACAATTTCCAGTTCTATAAATGAATAAAATTTCTAACACTCGAGAAATTTTAGTAATTTAAAATAAATACGAATATTAGCTGTTGGCTGTCAATTTCTGTAACAGAAATTCGTGAAGGCAAATTGTATTTATATGTACGAGTTAGTGATAATAAAATTATATCTAGAAAGATATATAATAAGTTAACACAAGTTCTAAGTACCCATTTGTTGATTAGGTTTTCGAACTGTGAAATAATATTTATGTTTATACAATTTTTCCGTTATAACTTTTATGATATTTCACAAGAGTAATTTGTTTTCGAGTCTTGTTATTCTCAGAAGATAAAGTCTTATTTAGGATTATCGAATAGAAATAGAAAAGAATATATCAAAGAATTGTCAGTATATGTACAATCAATTGTAGTGTACATGATTAAAAGAAAATGTATTCTTTCATTTAATTATTTATTTTATTGGAAATATTTTTTGGATTTTACTAATTGTTTTGTATTTGGGATTCTTTCACATTGCCTTATATATTTCATTTCACTGAAAGAATTTAATATCTTTACATCTTTAATGCATCAGTTTTCGCATAATATACATAGCAATGGAAACTGTAGGTGATAAATTCAGAAAGAGAGTCCACACAAGGGTGAATATATAACAAACGAGACGCATTTCCTCAATTTGCTGAATCCAGACGTGTATCCTAATTCTGGGTTTATCCCGATAGATAATGCGTCCAGAAATAACAGAATATTTAGCATGAATCCATGTATATAAAAGAGAGAGTAATATATATATGTTACAGCAAAACAACAGGTGGTCTGTGTATTACGTATAAACCAGGTACACCTACGTCTCAAGGTAATTGGGAGGAAAGGTAGAAAATTACGCGTGGCATAATATCGATCCGAATATGTGAAAAGAAGGTAGTATAGTACATGCGCCTAGAATGTGTGGCGATATTTCATTCGTTTACCAATGCACCGAAGAGTGTGGACAAGGAGTTATGGGAACCCTTTGCTAGTTGGGAGAACTACTTTTGGTCTTTTAAGATAGAGAATAAGGTATGGGAGGGGGGGGAGGATGAAAGTGAGGTAGTTTTGATGTGGCCAATGTTGATTGCACACCTCTATACATCGACCCATCTACCAAATACATGTCATGTAGAGAAACGGCAAGGGAAGAAGATGACGGGGAAGAGAGTTTTGGATTAGTAATGTTTATGGTGCAGATTTGGGAGTATTTATGCCAGTTTGCTAAATCAAGACTGGCATAACTCGCGAGAATTCTGTCGTAAGTCGACGTATACCTCGTCACAAGATTCGCCATCTTGAATTGCCTGTTGAGATGTATCTAAGCACAGACTTTGTGCGATGTCTCCACGACCTCTTTCACTCAGTGGATCATCAACGTCACAAGAGATTAAACGTTATTATCTGGAATTTTCCTGACGTTCAGGTTGCCCCTAACTCTTCAAAAATAACGAGGAAGAATTTGGATCAGAAATTAATCGTCGTGGCACCTCGTACTTCTTTACAATTCGTACATAAAATTGTCCAAGCTATGGAATGTAGAGAAGTATGGTAGAGCCTGATGAAAACGTCTAAATATAGAAGCCCGACACTCCAGCTCAGCACAAACTATCAACGGTGGTAAAACTCGCCAACACTCGCCAAAGTGTTCGGTATTTTCTTTCATTTATATTTCAGTTTTAATAATGTTATATTTCAGGAATGACCGTAACTATACAATAACAAAAACTATAATTACTAAAAATTCCACTAACTAGACCAACTAACATGTTACGTAATAAACTTGGTGCCTATTTAAACGGTTAGCCTTATATACGTATAGGGCGACCATATCATTAGTGCTATAGTAACACAGCAACATAAACATGCAAGTTCTGAAATGTTGACATAGACAATTTTGATATGCACCGCTTGTAATATCCATTGTGATTTTATGAGCCAAAATACACAGGCAATATTACTATCACATAGATATGTATGAAAAACAATAACATATATGTATAACCATATGGAATATTATTTTTAGAACAAATTATTTACACAATGTTTTTCATGATGGAAATATGAAAAACGTTTTAATTTTTATTCGATTTACTTCTATATTTCAAAAAGTAGATATAATTTCTGAATAAGTATTTCAGATCAATAAAATGATAGGGTTAAACTAACTGTAAATAAGAAATATAAAACCAAAATTACCAAATTATAAGAAATAAAATTTATGTATTAAATTTATAGTTAATTTTGTTAAAAAATTTACATTACAGATCGTTGGTTTAGATTAATAAACATGTTTTATAAATGAAAATATAATAGAATGCAAAACAAAATAAAAATTCAATCAATATATTTAAAACATATTTCAAAACATATTTTGATTGTACACAAGTATATTATAAAATTATATTCGAATAAAATAAATTATATTAAAATCAATGACATTATAATTCGTTCAGAAAGATAACAGAAAAAGAATATTTAATTTAAAACGATATTCTGAAATTATTTAATGCGAAATAATTGGTATAAATATAAGATAAAAAATATATTCTCGATCTAGTTTATAACGCCTGAAAGACACACACTGATTTATATAATATCCAATCCATAACTATAAGAAGGAAACTTATAAAAGATTACAAAATTAATTAAGGAATTAACCATTCTTTTAAAAGAAAAACAAAAGATATCTAGCCAGTTTTCTAAAGTATATATATATACACTCAGGTTGAATGAAAATAATTAGGTTGTGCTTGAGTGGTCCCAACTTATCTATCTATACGTCCGGGTGAATAAATACTAGAATTTTGAGTAGCCAGGAAAATGGTAAAGGCGTGTGGGATGTGATCGAGCAATAATATAGTGACTCAGGAGGAAATCAGACCGAGTTAAGCTGTCAAGAAGCAAGTTTCAAGGATACTATAGCTGGGATCTGCACGATTTAAGGAATTGACATTGCCCGATTCAATTATCTTAACAGGAAGCGGACGTAAAGATAAACAGGAAAACCTGCAGTATGGTCAGAGGGAAGATAGCCATCATTGAAATGTGTTAAAACGAGTGAGTATGTGTGTATATCGTATTGTAGGTATGTTTGAATGCTCACAAGGTATTTTAACAGCTGGGCATCGCGGATTAAATCGATTTCATGATTTGATGTTTAAAGGAAAAGGGAAGATGCAGAGGCTTAAACGAAAGTGGAGTGAGCAGTGTAGTTATAATAAGATTGAAAAAGTTACCAGGAAACAAGTCAAGGGATATAAAATAGTGGTTAAAATGAGAAAACGAGTCATTGAGTTAAACTGAAACTTCAAAAATTGATACTGTGGTAAGCAAAAAATGACGAAGAAGTCATGTCGCAGGAAACGAACGGTTGCCTGTTAGTTTTTGGTGGTGATGGAGATACTAGAACTATGAATTTGTCGACAATAGATATATAATGAAGTTGGTAATAAGTTAGCTAACAGTGAAAATGTGACGACTATCAGCCTCGCTACGGCAGCCATTAATAGTGTGGTGAACAGAGGAACATAGTTGGCAAGCACGCCCATAAACACAGCTCGATTGAGGTGACTGTGGCTGGCTTCCTCCCAATAACTCTCCCGACTACAATCCCTTGAGTGCCGTCAACGACAAGCGAGCATCATTACTTGCCGTCTTGTCCTGTGTGTGCCAGAGAGAGTTCCACTACTAAAGGCCACACTGTCGATGATGAAACTCTCTCTGTAACGGCAATACAACAGTCGAATATGCCTCGATATGACTGGTTATTCGAGGCATAATATAGAGAGAGGCTTCCTTTCCAGCTTCGATCGAAGTAACTTTCACTAAAGAACTAGTTAGCAGCAGGGTTGTTGTAGAGAGCTCGCCTTCATTGCAGGATTGAAATTAGCAGAACCAATCGTTACAGGCCATAGAACGGATTATCTCAGATAAAAGGAGCAAGACAGTGCAGTTTTGTTAGAGGCAGACTTTGAGAAGGCAAACAGCGGATAACCATCTCTTCTCCACTCTCAAAATACAGTCATCGAAAACCGTTCCGCAAATTATTAACAAGTGGAGGCAGAAGATAACAGTTTTTGCAGAAATAATTGTGGCCAATTTTCTGCATCTTCTTTTTAATCATCTCTTTTTTTCTGTCAGAAAATTGTGCCAGGGATGTTAGTTGGATGACGCGCTGTAGCATTAGATGATGGTGTGGACATGTGGAGACAGGAGGCATGTCAGTCGCTTTTTCATCTCTCTCACAATCTCTCTCAGCTATAAAGTAACTGCTTACTGTAGCTAGACAATTATGATTGATACATGAAGCATCCATCGCATGTATGTGTGTAGTTTAGCAGGGTAGGCGGGCTTTAAAGCGTCCATCTTTTGACTCTCTAACTCACTGCCTGCCTGGCTACCAGTACAGAGAACTGGCTAACAAGGGGTGACACCAAGCAGACAGAGAGGGGGAACGAGGACTTGCACCAACCTCGTCCGTGGAAATTTAGCAAAGAGAAAGATACGGCAGAAAAACATGTTCGTATCGATCCCGCATCGTTCTCTGTAAGAATGAAAAATGTGCAATCATTTAAGTCCAATTGGAGTCTATACAATCAAGCTATTCACAAGTAAGTATTGTATCCTTTCTCTGAAATGTCTGTAGCTGACAGTATATTCATGTGTGCATGGATGGATTCTTTCCGTTGGATGAGGAGGAAGAAGGAAAGATTCGATTTTTTTCGTGTTGTCGTCTATCGCTGCTTGTTGGTGGGCCAAAAACGTCAGCTATAGATGGAGGCTGGCTCTCCTTGGCACTCATTGTGTCAAGTTCTCGAGTGATATTCTGTCTTTTTTGGTCCCCATCAACCAGCTGTAGAGTTGCACAGATTCATCTGTTCTCTCATCGAAATAAACTCTTCTGTATCTTCGCCAAGGTATGTTCAATGTTCGAGTACTTATTTGTTGCTAATATTTTTAGATTAAACTTCTTTATAAAGATGACTTTGAGTTAAATATCTAAATAATGAGTAAAGTGGCGGAGCGTTTTGTAAATGGTTAGTCAATTGAAAATAAATCATACAAAGATCATTACAAATAATTGTTTCAAGTATAATTTAAGTCTTTTCATTATTTTCGCTTTAAACAATAAATTATTTTTTGTAATCTGATTAGAATATTTTAAAATATAGTGGAAGAATATTTATAAATAGAATGAAACTTTTATATTTCAGTTCTAATCTCATTAGTTAATATTTCTACTGTTCTATATAGTAGAAGAATCTCATGATACAACTATATGGAAACAGATTAATAAAATTTAAACATTTATTATCATAATTATTTAAATTCTCCTTATTTCAGAATATTTTCTCCATATAACATGTAATTTTAAATTAATATTGTTAATAATTTGTATTTGCTTTTTAAAAATATTTAAAACATTACAAACAAATATTTTATTACAATTCATAATACAGCGGAACTTTTGAAATGTTAATCAAAAATGCAATGAGCCACGATAAATATTAATTCTCTATTTTAAAAATTTTAGCAGCTTACGATTGCTAACAATCAGTTTATTCTTCTCTATTCTCTTAAGTCTTAAATCTTGTATATTAATTGAAATACTATAACATATTTTAAAACGAATAACTAAATTTGGGCAGTGCGCTAATTAATAAATATTTTAATGCTTAATTCACTGCAGCCAAGTTTATAAACAGGATGCTGCATAATCTAATCTTTCCTTCCTTATTTAGATGTTATTGATTTCTACAGCGTGTATAGCAGCTGTGCAGTTTGGGAGGCAAGGCAGATAGACTTAGATGACAATTAATGATAGAAAAAGTTATAATTCTCATAACAAGATTCAAATTGGCCTGTTATTGAAGTTAATAAATGTATCATTTTATCGGCTGTCTCCAAATGCCTAATTTACATACCTTATATAGTGTACATATATAGAATTAAAGGATTCATTTGATTGAGCTAGCTTGCAGGGGAAGTAAACATAATGAAAACATCCTTACAACATGATATTTTGTCAATAAAGTATTTAACAATATTGTGAATGGGATCTATAAATAAACTATATTACGAACAATACTCGTATCAAACATTGATGCAAATTATTTTATAAATAACCTCGTTCATGATTATTTCCATCATATTTAATTTTAATGATGAATTAATTTTTATTTTAATGCTTTAATTATGTGTATACTAACTGTCTATGACTGTACAATTCGACAATATAATTATTCGTGCATATAAGACCATAAAGGAGTGATGATGGTGGCAGCGATGAAGCTAAATGATTTCCATATAAAATACATCCACGATAAAAAAATAGTCCTCAGAATATGCAATTGATCAGACAGAAAGCTAAGAGGACGACTAGCTGAATGTCAACACATCAAATTCCGGCAGTGGCAAACAAAAGATAAGCAATAGATTATTGCACAAGAATGGGATGTACAAGAAGAACTAATATAAAGGACCTCTTCTGTATCAAAGCCGTTATCTATTAGCATTAAGTCAGAACGGAATTATTTCTGCCATTTTATTAGAATTAAGCCAGTACCAATTTATATTCAAGATTTCCTTTTTTTCTTATAGCAGGGCGAACAATTCGCTCCACAGTTCCATTCAATCATCATAGTTGTCTTTCTTTTATATAGATGTATTAAAGAATATTTTTGCAAACCATTCGATGGCGCAACATAAATCTCGTCTATGACAGGCTGATTGTAAGGTCGTGGAGGCCCCTTCAAAACAAGATATAGGAGCCCGGCAGAAATGATAAAGATTTGAAGGACAAACAAACAAACACACACACAAAGAAATCCCCCCCCCCCCCCCCACACACACACACACACTTTCCCAAATGGGAGGGGGATTCTTAATGTTGTGCTCTGCAATCTTTCGATGCTACAATTCTTCCAGACGAAGACACTGAGCTGTGTGTGTGAAGCAGAGAGACGAGAGAAAGGCACTTTCTCTAGGGGACTGGGTCCTCCAGAAAGAAATACTACAGTCGACAAGACACTTAATGAAACAAGAAAATCAAATGAGGTGGTCGGCTGTATATATATATTCTTAGCAGACTTGATTGAGTCATATTTTCTGGTTATCCTGGCTATCATATTTTCTGGTTATCCTGGCCGTCCAAAGGATGTTTACGAGTTTGTAGAGCTACGATTTTCACTCCCAATTTATTATAACTTAATTCCCAACGTTCCAATACTTAAATATTTCTCTCTATACGAAGTGCGTCCAATATAAGCTTCATAACACTTTGTAATTTTTTGTGACATTTTGTTTTAAAAGTGATATAATAACGTGAAGTTTACTTATAACAAAATCCAAATATAAAGTGGAATATATTATCACACTTTATTTTGAGCAACAAAATCTTCAATAATGAACAAAACGACTTATCGATTTGAAAACTTGTAATACTTTGTTCATGTTTAAAAAGAACATTAAAATTGATTTATACTTATATATCAATGCAATAAAACTCACAAATTTGGTTTAAATTATAAATTCATGTAAATTATAATAAATCATAGAAAATATCACAAATACTGTATGTAAATATTTCTATTCATCCTATAGTTTGAAAAAACATTCACAATATTATATTTTAAAAATATACATAAACACAATCCATTAAAAAACTATTTCATATAAAGAATTAACCTTATCATTTCTATTGAAAAATAAAATAATGAAAAGTAATAAAACGGGGAACGAATAAACAATCGATTATTGGGATTGTTACTTCCTCGATAGTTGATATAGATAGTCGGCTAGAATAAGTTGGACATCCATATTTCACAATCCAAATTTATTCTATCAAATTATAATAAATCATTTGGAAAAATTCTCGAAAGATTTTATTTTCTGCTAATCAAAGAACTTTTTCTATGTTTTTTATCACCGACATTTAAAGTTGAAGTAACGCTACAATATGTTTAAAGAAATATTTCGCTTCGTTTTCTAAATATTTTATGAAATTATGTGATTAGACGTTATAAATATTTCTCAAGATTTAATAAGAATATTATTTAATGTATATAGTTGACATATTTGGAAAAATAGTTATAGATAATTAATAACAACAAAATGAAGGAGCTATATGTATTGAAATAAATTAATTGAATGTGAATAATAATTATCTCCAGCTTTAATGAATACAGCTGAGCATAAAACTCACAAGTATACACAAAAGGAATATATTCCAGAGCAAGAGAAAAAGAGATGGAGTAAGAATTAGAGGAAAGAGGAAGGCAAATGACTCACGACTTACACAAGATTCGGTGAGATCAAAGTTTGCAATCTATCAGAGGAGAAAGTCACTAGTTAGCAAAAAATAAACTTTCTATAACCAAATGCCAAAAGGAGAGGAAGAGGAGGAGGAAAGAACAGGAGAAGGAAAGAGAACACAGGGTTCCCGCTTGGGGATTCGTCCCGAACGTTTAAGTATTGATAAACAGACATTAGTTCATCTATCTCGGAGGTGTAAAACCTTTATATTATTACTACAGGTATAGTATTAGGCTGGCTGTGTAGAAGTTGCAGGAAACAGCGGTGTGATTGAATATAAAAGGCTGGGAGGAAAAATATATATATTGCCATTTTACTATAGGGCGGTTGAAACTATAAAAATAACCCCGAGTCATGACATTAAGTTCATTATATGATAACAGAAATTATGTGAGACAGGGGACATCTATAAGCCCATGACAATATAATCGACAAATTAATGTCCTGAACGCACAATATAATATGAAGGAAGAACACAGAAATAAAATTAATATTCCGACAATATGTATAAATAACTAATTGAAAATAACCAGTAACCCTTTAGCCTCATCCTATTTTCATTCTACTAAGTAAAATAGATTTTTCCTAACTGTTTATAATTTAAATATACATGTCAAGTTTTTAATTTATCAAGAAGCCAAAAGATAAAATATGATTATTATTAAATAAATATGATATGAAATAGGAGAATATTAAATTCAATATATCGAACCTTTTAGAATTTAAAATACTGTAATTATAAATAATTTACACATGTTATAAACAATATATGAGAAACGTAGCATCCAAACATTAAAAGATCTGCAATCAATTGTCATCGTGGAAATGATATATCAAGCGAAGTGGACACAAGTGTTGCATAATTAACAAAAAAGTGTTATGTATCACAGAACTGCAGGCCTGTGCTGCTTAATCATCATGGGCTAGGGTTGGAGGGGTGTCTCAGAAAAATACGAAAGAGGGATTTGCGGAATGAATGGACAGTGGAGTTTGTAGGGAGTCTCTTTGATAATATTCTCAGTGTTGAAGAAAAGAAATTTAACCACTCGATGTCTTTATAGCATCTATACGTGAAAGAAAATTGATCTTATGTCTTTCATTTGAGAAGGTCTTTTGATTCTTCTGTATATTGTATAACGTTCCTTAAGAATTGAATTGTGATTTATCTTCATTTGAATTGATGGATAGATGATTGTTAAATAATTGAGAACAAATAACGCTTTAGATTCAAAAGAAAAATCTTAGATTTTGAAAAATACCTTATATAGTTTTAGCTATTTTAATATCAGAAATCTAATTAAGATATTATTATTAAAATAATCCAACAAATAATAGAATTTAAAAAGTATAGTATAAAGTTAGACTGTTTTGACAAATAAAATAAATATTGTCTGCTTTAATTAAAGTTATTGTCTCATTAATAATTAATATTTGCGAAAATATTAATAATTCAACAACACTTTCTTATCAGAAAAAGTATAAATTCTCATTTGATCTAATTTTTTTCCTTACACAAAAAATAGTTCTGAATATTGTTAACATAATTATTCTTTGTGTATATTATTAACTTAATTAACAACGAAATTAACAGTAAACAATTGGACAACTGAAATAAATTTCAAACGAATCTAATGCTTTGAATCTTCTTCATTTGTAAAAAAATTTTTTAAAAAAATTTCATTAAATACAGAAACATTTAAAATATATTTAATTTGTAAGTTGTAGCTGTGTAACTTGTTTCCAATGGTTGTTTTATAATAAATCTTGTATTTTTATTATCTGCCTCACTGACTGCATGCGCACACTCCGCTATATATCAAATATGTTTTATAATTCTGCAAAAATATTACCCCCCAACCTTCCAATATTACAGAACAGAAAAAATTAAGGAAAAGAATTGTAAAGGAAAGAAAGAAAAAAATGTCAACAAGAAAAACAACATCTTTGATCAAGTGGAATGTTGTATACGTAACTTAAAGGAGACCGAACAAGCCATGGAACAATAGCTGACAAGACACTGCACAAGACAACTGGAAGGAAGCTATCCTGACACAACACGAAGCCGAGAGTGATACAGATAATGTCGACCTAGAGACTGATCTCCAAAACTTTGGACAACTCCTTCAACGCCAGCCCAAGAGGGCTCCTTGAATTATTGTCGGACAGAAAGCAAAAACTGTCTTTTTATGCCTATAGTGGAACAAAGGTGGCTATTTTGTTTAAGACTATATTATAAGTATTTCATACTTAAGATATTGTTGTATGTCATTGATCAATGAATTAAGAAGCTATATATTAATTTTATAAGTTGTAGATTAAGAGCTATAGAATTAATTGATTTAAAAAAAAATTATAATCTACTGAATTTTTATACGACATAAAATTGAAAGATTATGATAGAAATCTAAAAAAAAATTTTTATGATAATGTATTTGCGATTATTTTATTTGCTATTATACCTTTCAATAATTCACCAAAACTGAAGTTATACAATCACTATTATATTAGTTACCGCAAAAACCTATATTACAACTAAATTTATGGGTTTAAAAAAAACAATTCAATTAATCGATAGCATCAAAAAATAATTAATTAACGCTGCTGAGTGAATGTCTTCAATTTATTTAAATACTATAAAGAGCTTTTTGCATGGTTACCATGTTAAGTTAACATGGTATATGTTTCTCAATATCAAAATATTCATATAGCTTTCATTTTCATTATCAAAAAAAGTTGAATTACAGATCCCTCAACTATAATGCCATGTTCTGGAAAAACTTACGGACATGAATTTTCTAGTCAAGAATGTAATTTTGTCATTAATCTAGAGAACACAAGATAAAAAAATGACCAAAATGACACACTGCGTGTCAATAAAATAAGGTTTACCTTTATAATTTGTTGATGTAGTCAGAGGAGTCAATCAATACATGTCTTCGTAAATTATTGTTTTAGCCGATAAAGATAATCGATAAAACTCAATCAATCAGAGAAAATCTATAACGTGACGATAGCGATAAAGGCTCATCTATTCTTGGAAAAACTAAATATTACACTCATGTTTGTCGTATTCAAATTAAATGGTAATGAAAAAGCGAAATAACGAATTAAAGTGACAACGCATGGCTTTAAAACATATCTGTCATTAAAAAACAGTTATAGGCAAGGCAATCTAATTGTTGACGAATTATCTATTTGTGAAAGTTGGTTCCTGTAATAAAGAGTGACTGATTAATAAAGCGAAACAAATATAGAGATTAGAAAGTAGGAGTACCCCCAAAAAGAGTTTTTCCCGAAAAAGTGATGAATATAAAGAGATGAGGGTGCTGAAGGGTACGAGAAAAGACACCCACCACCCTATTTTCCCATATACTGCCAGGAAATAATTAACATTGAAATTCACGGCACAAGCGATAAAATAATAACTGCTGCGTTGAGAGATAGACAGGACTCAATTTTCGGTCTTCCTCGTGTACCTTCCATGCTGGGTATAAGGAGTCAATCTATATGCTTGCTAGGATTCCACTAATATATTACCACAAAACACTAAATAATTCGAATACCCGTTTGTAGCTGCCACAAGGGAACCAACTTTAAAACCACCTCCCTACACCAAGCCCCGTGCGTCCAGTTTTCCTGGGGTTTTAATCAGGCAGGCAGGCAGACAGAGCAACCCTAACGTATAAATGAATATATACTGAAAATAGAGTGACTGGGTAATCGCTGGGAGTGGGGGGGGGGGGAGCTAGGCCTCATAAACTCGACTTATAATATTATGAAACACTGAATAATTCATCGCACGGCTATCTCTACATGTTCGTCAAAGTTGGGGGAGAGCGAGCGCGGTTTAATGGGAGCAACATGATTGTATTACTTAAAGTGAACTGAAAAAGGGTCAGAAACCACCACATACAGATCAATGAATGAAAGTGTCGTCTCAACCATCCATGGTGGGAACAAGAATACAAAATTAAGTATTTACGTCAAAAAAAGGTTTCATTTCAAATATAGATTTGTTCTCTCTATACATGGCAGATAACTTCCCGGCTTTGTGTTCTCCAAGTATTTGTGCCGACAGTCAGTTCGGGTTTATAATAGGCGAAAGGGGAAGCCGATATAGAGCGCGGTTTTGTTTTCTGAGAGCTGCCATTATGATAAATCATTGGGAAAGGATAAAATCAATAAGGGTGTGAACTGAAGCTTTCTGTGTGGAAATCACGGCGCAAGCAACCAGTTGGTTAGTTAGTTATAGGCTGGGAGACTGTTCCGACAAGAAGTCATTGATGAAAACGTCATTTCAATTCTAAAGGCACTGAAGGTATACCATGTTAACGAATTGTTCTTCTTATAAACTAATAATGTGTAGAGTTTTGTAGAATAGATTTGCATTTTATTGTTTTCAAAATAATTGACAAAATCTGTCGTTTTAATATTTAAGAAGAGCTAGTTTATTAAACTTAGAATATAATATTCTAATTTAAAAAAAAGAATAAGTTGAAGATTGATTGGTATGTCACAAACTACTCAGTTAAAAACTATAAATTAAACAAATGTTGTACGAGGTTTAGCCACAAAATGACCATAATAAATAACAGAAAGATAAAAAAAGTTGAACTAAACACACACATACTTGAAGAAAGCCAAGCATCATCATGATTCTGTTCACCAAATTCGGTGATTATATCCAGCCGATAAAAAGGTACGAGTTTATCTTTATATCTATCTCTCTCCGTAAAGAATCACACAATACGTCTGGACATGGTGTGTAACGCTGTTGTATGTACAGAGCCAGTGTAAGTGAGAGTAGCCTGTCCATTTTGGACGGGCCCGTCGATAACACAAATCGAGACACTCTATAAACGCTGGTGCCTCCTGCTACACGAATGCAGAGAAACAGAGATAGCCGGGCGAAAGTTGCATTCTGTTGGCTAACAACTATTATTGGATCGGGGGTCAAAAAGCTCCACTGTCAATCAGGTTGGTCTGAAAATGTCAATCTTGAATATACTTTGGCTATAGCCTCAACGCTTCCGTCTGCTTGTACCTGCTTGGCTGCTTTTTACTAAATGCTGTTGTACACGAGTGATTTTTGGATGTCGTTTTTTGCAGAAATAAATAAAAAAATAGTGTATGTATTAGAACTGTTAGTTTATGGCAGTAGATGATTATATTTATGTATACATGTGTCTAAAACTGGATGAAAATGTGACGCTAATACTTTCAAATGCCCTCACTTTTATTGACGGAGGCCAAATTGGTCTGCAATGTTATATGACGACAAAGGTTTCCTAACCAGATTAATTTACAACTATTGGGGAGCATAACAGCAACGTGGCAAAAGGGAGACGTTGAATTTTCACTCTGGCAATTCAAACTATGAATATTCTCCTTTTGCACTACTTTGGAGGGCGGTTATACTACTCACAATCAACTATAAATAGCCACAACTCACCCAGGTATTCCCCTCAGCGCGGAGTGGTGTAGAGCATTGAAGCCGTTATTATTGCAGATGGTCACATCGGCATTGAAGTCCAGAAGAAAGCTGAGAATGTCCTCCCGCTTCTTGCTGATGGAGTCATGGAGAGGAGTGTCACCCTCGCAGTCCTGTATCGATAGATTGTATTGTTGTCAAATTTAATGCAGTAAGATATTACATAAATTATCCAGAACATGGCAGCACATACCTGAAGGCTTGGTAAAGCTTCCAAGTCCAGAAGAGTTCGAACCACCTCAATATGTCCTCGATTAACGCCGATATGGAGTGGAGTCTGATTTCTGTTATTCCTTGCGTTGAGCTCGGCTCCCTGTCTTTTGAGCAGCTGGAGTACCTCAGGCTTGTCTCCAAAGGCTGCGTGGTGCACGGCCTGGTCCCCATCCTTATCGCGCATACTGATATCTGCGGAGTAGCGAAGGAGGACGTGAATGACCTCCATGTGACCATTTTGACTGGCCGCTTGTAATGCCGTGTGACCTGCGAAGATACCGTTCACCTGCAACACAGAATATTACTAGTTTAAGACACTTACTACTTATCAGTAGTCTAACATTAATTATAACTAAAATTAAACAGAAAAATATAAATTATATGATTTAATTAAAGTATAATTCATAATTTCACGAAAATTACTAATTGATTATTTGTACTCAATATTATTCACATGAAACTTTAAAATAATAGGAAAAATCGGAGAGCAACTAAATGAGATATTACAGGAGAAAAAATATTTATACATTATGTCAACAATATTATATTATTTTATATGATTATACTACTTATTTCAGTAGAATATATTATATAATATAATAATTACTCAGAAATTTCACAGCTGCAGGTGAACTTTTATCAACTTGTATACTACAACTTACATCAGCGCCAGCTTCAAGGCGTTCTGTTACTTGTGTTACATCATTATTAGCCGCAGACTTCACCAGTTCCTCGTTGATATCTCCAGCAACATGATTTTCAAACAACTTCTTCAACAGTGCACTTAGCGGATCTGTTAAACAAAAACCAATTGGAATTAAACGATTTTTGAAATAGTATATGATTTAGTTAAAATCAATGCAAACCTCCACTGGACGCTCCATTAAGCGGGGAAGAGTCCACAGCCGAGGCAATCTTTGTGACACAGAGCGGATTGAAGGTCCAGGAGGTCCTACACACCTCCACTTTGAGATCTCCGTCATGGTAGACTTGATATACGCGTCCCACCTTCCCCAAACTCGGTAGCATAGCGTCGGCCCACTCTCCGTGTCCCCGTTGCAGCTGCCGAACACGATTGACGTCGGAGGAGAGCTGAACCAGGTCGCCAATCTGGAAAAGGACTGGTTCCAGAGGCAATGTGGCGTTCGGGTCTGGAGGTGGGTTGGCTGCTACTGTGGCTTGTTGCGACAAAGAGCGATGGTGGGGATGGTGTGGATGAGAAGGCATGATGAGCGGTGTTAGTGGAGGAGGGTTACCACTGGGTCGTGCGCAGATGTTGTGCTGGGGGAGCTGGCCACGCATGTTGCTGTTTAATATGTTGCCGGTTTGGTTTGACTGAGAAAAAGCGAAAGATTGATGAATACACGTAGAATAATAAATAAAGAATAGCAAAGAATAATACATATCAAGACAATACGTACAAGACGTATAATAAAAACACTTTTTGTGGTAAAATGAACCGCTAATAAAAACTACAATATAAATTATTGTAAAATAAAAATACTTCTTCTGTGATAAGCAAATCTTTAAAGGACAAAACTAATTTGAAAAACGATGAAATTTAGCAAATCTGTCAACGGAAATACAAAAACATAACCCGAAAATAAACCACTGTCACGAAATAATATGGGCACGCAAGCTTTCAACTAAATTATTTTCGTCGCTTTTGAATAAGTTTTATCTTTAAAATATTGTTAATCACAGAAGCAGACTATAAGGCGAAACATTTGATAATTTAGAATTTTTATTTTTTAAATTTGAATTAATTTGTTTTGCATTATAGTTTTTATTAGCGAATAATTTTATCACATAAATTGTTTTTTTAATACATTTTGTATCGTATTTTATTTTATCATGTGCCTCTCTGACACACTCCGCCGCATATTACATAATATATCAAGTAAGGTTCGTGTTTTTAACAATATAAATGGAACAACTATTTAATTATCTTCACTCTTACAATTCTTAAGATATAAAAATTCGCCTTTCTTAATTAAAAGCCTGGAAGTATTCTCCATAAAGAACTTTATCAATAAAAGGAGTGTCTTGTATATCTTTTATGTCAGTTTGAGTCACGCTCGACATCATTTAATATCTATCAGGTCAAACTGACTAACAGGATTTTACTTTACAATAAATAGGAATTAGTCAGAAAGCCAAGGAACAATAAAACATACACTATCGGAAAAGTCAATCGACCTGTCTTGGTGACACGCTATGATTAAGTGACTTCCTTGATCGTGCAAACACCCTCTCATATCTAAGGGAAGCCAATATAAACAGCGATGTCTTCAATTGAATGAATTGTGTTTTCCCTCTTTCGGCGAATTATAAAGACTATCTTCAGTTTATCCTTACTTCCTGAGACCAAAATCAATTGGCAAACTTCAAGAGTAACTTGATACACCGAAAATCAGTGAAATATATTGAACAGGCTTCCCAGATAATACTGTACAATATAATATAATAGTGTAATTTTGTTTTTATAGAACTATAAAATCAATTTCCTTTCTATCAGCAATTGGACATAGCTTTGTGATAATCCACAATAAGTAAAATAAAGATATATAGCTAGCGATGCAAAGCAATGAGTAGGTATCCATGATTGCATCTGGGTATATATTGGAGAATTTCTATCAATAACATATTAAGAGCTTACCCAACGCATGAAAGCCTAAAAAAGGTAATTTGACAAATTAGTTAGAAAAGTTTGAAAATAATTTGGAATAATAAAATTGATAACATTTTGATGTAGTTATCCTTTGCCAATCGAATATAAGAATTGAAGTACATAGCCAAAAAATAAAATGTTGAATCTTTGATGACTCACCAGAGCTCCATCAGATGATGAAGTCACCATGTTAACAGCCCCACTCTCCTGCCCTGGTGCTGAAGAAGACGAGGTGGTAACAGCAGTAGGTACCTGCTCAGTCACTGCCCAATCGAGGACACTGTGGCTATTGGATGAAGCCGAGGAGGGAGCTTGCAGCCCTGGGGACCCTGTCCTGGTGATCACGATTGGATTGAGAGTCCAGCGATTACCAGAGGGATAGGAGACTACAATGTCGGCATCTTCATCAATACCAACCACGGTTCCGATGCTGGATAGACACTGCAGTACAATACATTCTCTGGGAGTCAGTTAATTTTGTTTATAATTCGAAAATCAGTTTTTTCTGTAAACTTATAGTTTGGCCATGTAAATTTTATTTTTTCTAATTTTCGATAAAAGGCGTAAATAAGCAAATAAGATGTAAGAGGTAAAGGCTACAGACTTTCTATAATATGGCTATAGATGTAATATTCACAGACATGTTCTTAATTGAAAACGGATATGACCATACAAATTAATTAAATTAATATTTACGGATGCCAAATTATATGTTTACCGTTTTTCTACAAATTGGAACAATACTGCTGCTAAAACAAAGCACAGTGAAGCCTCACCTCTACCATATTATCAGTCCAACCCCCGTGACCGCACTGGAAGCTCCTGATCAGGTTAATGTCCAGCTCAACAGTAACCTGATCTCCCAGCTGAAGCCCGCTACCTGACAGCTCGGGAGAAGGATTTTCCCCTAGAACTGGAACATGATCACGATACACGGAACCGGCTTTAGCATCACTCACAACCTGTTGAAAAGGGGAGCAACATATGGATTCCTTTAAATAGAGTTGGAATTAATTTAGAAAGTTAAAAATAGAATATATTATTCGTATTTGTCAAATAAAATTATAAATTATGCGTTTTCTAAATTTTCCCAAAAAGTTCACTTTTGATTTTAATTATTGCGCGATTAAAAAACATTTTAAATGCTCACCATCAAATTATTTCTACATAAATAATTCTTCTATAAGATTGAAACAATTAAGCTTATTATAATATTATGATAAGACAAATTTAAACATAATTTTCTGAACACAGTTTCAATTGAAATGCTTTAAAAATTACTTCAAATTCAATTTATTGATTTTCAAAGTGTATCTCTATAACAGTTAATTAAATAATGAAAACTAAAAACAGGTTTTTAAACAACAAACTCCACAAAAAACGTCACAAGAATTAAATATAGAAATCTACTTACATAAAATTCGTGCAAAGAACTGAAATATCCATTATCGAAAAATAAAATCATAATAACGAAACGATCGATAATTTTAAATGAAGTACATTATCTGGCATACTCTTCATTTAGTGGCTTATATAGTCATTTATAAAAATTATTCAAAGAGAATAGTTTTCAGATATTATTCTATAAATATCAAAAAATGGATAGAAAATATAGGAAGGTGTGTAGTTTTAATTACATATATATATTTAAACAGTAAAAAAGAGAGTTTATAGTTCAAAGTTTGTTTTGAAAAGAAAGTACGATTGCAGTCTTACTTTTAAATAAAATAATTTCAGGAGGCATGCGATAAGTAAGGATATCCATGAAAAATAGGTGCAATGAATAGATATAGCCTAGATATAAAATACATTAAAATATACGTCAAAGCAATATAATTAAACTTTGTTTCACGACCAAAATTACAAAAAATATCTACAACCGTCTACCTTGAGATCAGCCATGCCTTCATGCCCAACCCGATACAAGTTCTTCATTCCATTATCCCACACAACATAGGCCGCCGAACGAATGCTATCTGAACTCCAGTCCTGGATGTCTGTGATCTTTCCCCGTCGCCCGTTTCCACCATCCTGATCCTCCCACTGCCAGTCCACTCCTCGCATTACTCGGGAGCCAGAACAGATACCACGAGTGCTTAACTTCTTGCTCTTTCGACGCGCCTCCACAGGTACTCTGATTGGTGGAGATCGTAAGTAGGTCAAGGTCACATTACATATCATCCAATCAGACAAAATGAAGGGTACAAATAAAGAGAATTACACCTACCTGCAACCATTGGGGAAAGAGATTCGAAAGAACGTGTGTCTAAGACTGTGTTTGTCTGCATGGTAGCACACAGAACACAGATCATAACTAGTGCACTCCGTACACTTCCAACGGATACCAAAAATGGGTGACTGCCGACAACTGTCACAGACAACACTGGTATGTCGAGTTCCTGTGGCCGAACTGTCCACAACACGAAGGTCAAAGGCTCCGGAACACCGATAGTTGGCAGCTGTACCATTATCCCATACAACCACTACCTCCTCAGGACTCTCAAAGTTCCGCACAGTTCCCATGTGACCGTCGCCGCCATCTTGCTTACCCCACTTCCAGTCTGGACCTCGAATTACTCGGGAGCCGATTCCCTCCATAACAAAATTCACACGAACCATCCGACCATTACTAGCCAATGTTTCTTCCATGTTGGTTCAGTAGAATTGATTTATGATTGTATGATTTTTTATACAATGGCGATCTACATAAAATATAAATAAGTATGTAGACACAACTCCCTTTTAAAACAGAACATCACTTTTGCTAATCAAATTACTAATACAATAATTGATAATTAAACTATTCAACATTTTTATATTCAAATGTATTAAATAATAATAGCAAATAATTCAAAAGATCGATTTTTTAATAAAATGGGTTATGCTAAAAGCTCACATTTTTATATAAGTTGCACATTTTTTGGTATAAAATATATAGTAATATATTAATATGGTATAAATAATAAAGTAAAGGTTTAATTTTTAAAATAATTTAAGTATTAAAGCTTTTATATGAAACCAATTATGTACTTGTAAAATTATTACTTGTTTGTATAATATCATTACCGATTTACTTTTAAAAATTGAAATATAAATAAACCATATCAAGAATACTTCAATTTCAGGAAGTAAAGTCACAATTCTCAAAGTTTTGAATGGTAAGCTAAAAAATAATAAAAGTAGTTAATGTATGACATCTATAACTTTTATCACCTTTCTAATAACCATATATAATTAGACAACCACATCTATGGTGATAAACACTTTATAATATATATGTTTTAAATAAATTTATAGTCTGGGTTCATATGCATTTTTGACTATTGAAAAACAGGACCTTTTGAGGATCTTCTGGGCACTAGCTTAAATTTGATTGGTTGTGAAATAAATGCATAAATACCATTACTACCTTTAATATGGCTCTTAACAAAATGAACTTAGAGAGAAATACAGTGCAGTTGTGGATTTAAACAAAGGTATTCAATTACCAGTGACAGAAAAATACTTGAATATTTCACACACACTGGTTGACACTATCAAGAGGTACAAAATTCAAATAGCAAATGAATTTCAAAATGAAGCTCAAAATTCAGCAAGTAAATCTAAACTTCAATGTCACTATCCTGCTTTAGATGGCCTACTGCTGGAATGGTCTAAGCAAGCAAGTGCTGCCAATTTAGAAGGTCTATCATATTATTACAACAACAGGTGATTAAAATGGCTATGGAAGCTAACATTCCATATTTTGATGAATCAAAGATTGATATCAGCTGGATCAACCACTTCAAACAAAGACATGCAATTAGTTCTAAAATTCAATATGGAGAATTAGCTTCTGCATCAGAATGTGATAAAGAATTATAGAAGAATAATCAATTACATGAAATTCAAAGACAATACAAGACAAACAATATTTTCAATTTGGAAGAAACAGACTTATTTTGGAAGGTTTTATCTAACTGAGCATTATCATTCAAGAATTACAAAAAAGGACTGTTTCACAATGGTTGTTAGGGCTAGTGATGATGGAAAAATTATCTCTTTTAGAAATTGGGAAAGCAAAACACCCAATGCTTTCAAAGGGAAAAAATTCCAATAGAGTATGTTAACAATAAGAGTGGTTTAATGACTTTAGCTTTCTGGGTTGATTTTGTTCAAAAATTAATGAACAAATGAACTATTCTAATCACCAAATCACTCTAATCAGTGACAGCTGTCTGGCTCATGCTAAAGTTCCTCATTTATCAGATTGGAAATTTTTCTTCTAACTAAGTGAACACAACCAATGGATGAAGGTGTGCTCAGAAATTTGAGGTACAATTATAAATTGGAGTCAGTCAACCTTAGGTTGGATGCCTTTGAACTTATATGTGATTTCATTGTTGATTTATATCAATGTATAACAATGTTCTATAATTCTATGACAAGCAACATAAAACCAAAAACTGTAATTTATTGTTTTTATCACACTGGATTTCTGCCTGACAACACTAATTCTGAAGAGACTGAAGAAGTTATCTAACCTGTAGCTATTGGTGATCATTTATTTGAATGCTTAAGAGCTTTGTATCCAATTGACATCAATTTTGAAGAGTATGTTGATGAGAATGTTAACACTTCTGAATCACTCACAGATCATTGACAATGTATTGCAGACAGAAAAAAATTAAGATTTATCAGTTGATGAAGAAGTAATTTAGCCCCCAACAAGACATGATGCTTTTGCTGCTATTGACATGTTATGGTGGCATTTACTAGACAGTGCATCCTCCCTGAAGAAACTTGTTATAATTGAGACTTTTTTGGTACAGTATGGCTTAGCCAAGGGAACTAACTTTGTAATATGCACTAACTATGTATTGTCTATTGTAATATTATGTACCTACTGTTGACAAGTGAAATAAACTTTGTAAATGTATTAACTATTGCTTATTATAATATTATGTACTGTACTATACTGTAATATATATATTTTTATGCAACTTATGTCTTCTTTAAGTGATATTGTATAGCTTATTTCTAGATAAATGTTAAATTAATAATTATTTTGTCTATAATGACAATTTGGAAATAGTGACAATTTCAACATGCCCTGTACAATGTCTCTATTACTGGACATTACTGTATATCCTTATTGTATATAATTATGAAACAATATTTAATGAATAAATAGTTCATGAGATAGTTCTTAATTTTTTATTGTGTAAACAAGTTTTAATTGCTCCTTGGTAAGACATTCTTAATGCATTTTATTTATGCCCTTTAAATGAATAGCCTTCTCATAAAGCTCTTGTTAAATCCTTACTAACAGATTTTCTAGTAAGCTTTGAGATAAAATTTGAAGGAACAGTTTTCCCACAGCTTTCATAAAATACAAAAAAGGTACTTACCTTAGGAGTAATAGCAAGACTTTATTTTTAAAACAAGTACTTTAGTAATTTCCCAGCATTACCTCAATCTCAAAGTAATACTTTGCAAGTACTAGTAAGACCTTTATGAACCCTGTATATTTGTTTGGGAAACACATAATGGATGCAGACAGAAATTGTAATTTTTTATTAAACTACCTAAATGGGTTTTATTTATATTTATTTATGATAAGGGGCCATACATAAAGTATATATGCTTTGTGAGAGGAAGAGATTTATAAACTGATATGCAGTAAGGGTGAAAAAATGATAGTCTCATCTGTTAGGGAGATTTAAAATGCTCTTTCAAATAATATTATAAATGTGTTTAAATAAAGAATTTATATATAAAACCTTTTCTGCTAATTTTATTAATAAATTATATAAAATTTATTCCTAATGATAATAAATATATATAATATATACTAAAATCAGAAAAAAGAATATAATAAACCTTTGTTAATTTCTCTGGCAATTTTGAATTTTATTTATTATGTATAATATATATATAATAAAATCAACAGAAATTAACCTTTATAGCAAATTTTGAATTTAATAAGGTATATTAAATAAATATAAATAAATTTTATATTAAATAAATTTATATATTTAAAATTAGCAGATAATTGACAGAAAAAATCAGCAGAGAAATCAACCGAAAAGGTATACATAAGAATTAGTCTGTTTTATAAAGAATTAAATTATTTATATTTACAAAAATAAATTTTAGCAGGTAAACATATTAAGTTTACATATTTAATCAGTATTTTTTATTTTCAAATTAAAATTTATAAAGAATATTTTTTAAAAGATTTGCATAAACTGAATTAACACAAATCTAAACAGAAGAACATGATTGAATGAAGTTAATGTTTTAAGAATACAAATTATACATATTTAATTTTTGAAACATAAATTAGCAAATAATTAATTGTTTTATAATGCAAGCCTGTAGCCAAGGGGAGAGGGGTGTGCATTGGTGCAAATGCACCCCTCATTTTCCATAAGTTAATGTAAATTTAAATATTCATTAAACTATATCTTCATAACAACATAAGCCATGATTTGAAAAGTCCAGATTTTTTTATTTTAATATACCCCTAAAAAATATTCTGGCTACGAGCCTGTAATGTGAGTAAATAAAATTAAAATATAATTAATCAAAAAGTTAATATAAAACGAAACTACTTTGTTTATAGTTTTAAATGTGAATTATAAATTATTTCAATGATAACTAAAACGAAATAAAGAATTGGGTAATTAAATATAATACTCTATATTGGGGTCCTTCACAAAAAATATTGCGCAGGTGAAGGTTTATAGTTTTTGCTTTTGCGTTACGCCGTGTAACGTGATGGTGGGAATATATGTTGATGCGTTACGTTACGCTAATATGATGTTTTTTTAAATTGATAAATTATTATACTTTATAGATTTCGATTAACTGCAATAACTTTATGTGTTTTAAATGGTGAAGCATATATTAAAACAGATAACTAACTAGTAAAATTTTAAAAATTATATTTTTTGATTTAGAAGGGGCTGTGGTATGTCTTTCAGCGCGTATGTATGGTACGTTATTATCAGCTAGGGGTATGTTTGCTGATGCGTTACGAATGCGTAACGGGGTGGTTGAAGTCTTTGAAAATTCTATTTTTTGCGTAACTTTGTTTATAATCGACCAAATAAAATCCCTATAATAAACCTGATAATTTATTATAAAAATATTTATCAATTTATCGCGGTCAACATATATAATATAATGATGATTTGATTTAATTTGATTCAATTAAATTAAAGACCTTTTTAATTATCTTAATAAGATTTTATCAGACTGCATTCATATAGCATTTATGGCAATATTAATGGTGTTTGTGAAAACATGAAGACTGATATACCCAGATTCATCCCGATATTAATTCAATTTTGGTAATATTTGGAAATACTTCATAGTAGAACCTAAAAAGTATGTATAATACCAAAATTTATCCGATCATATATCTGATTGTCTGTTACAATCGAATATTAATATTAAAATAAATAACATTAGTTTGAATTCCTTTAAGATAATGGTGTTTGCTAAAACCATGACACCAACGAGATCGAATTGAATTTTAAAAAGAATTCTTTTTAGGACTTGAAAGTAGATTTGCGAGTACCAAAAATTGTTTTTTGTCTTATATTTGATCAACAATAATAATAACATTTCAATTTGGTATTATATAACGTGATCATCTCTATATTAATACAAAATTATACTATATGGTAACTTCTTAATAATTGTTTACAATATACAATAATAAGTTGGGTAATTAGTTTTACTTGAAGCAATGACGCCGAAAATGAAAATTAATATTTCGGAATTCTCATTTGAACCTTTTTTTAGACCGTAGAGTCCAAAAGTGGTATAAAATAGTTTTTTTGAATAAAATAATTTTAAAACTTTTTCTGTCAGTTATGATTTATAAAATCGAATATTAATGTTTTTCGGACACTTTTAAAGGGTATTTTTTCAGCTATAGGTACTGACATGAATATGATACATTTGGGGCTACTTAAACCCTACCGCTAAAGATGTGGCTAGTGATGAAGAATCCGTAGGTGATCTTTGACCTACAATCGGTGGTCTGGTTCTCTATTATTCGACGATCTAAGAAATGAATTTTTTACAAAAACGCTTATTAAAAAAAATACAGGTACAAGAAAAAATGTAATTTGGATTTTCTCTGGAAGTATACAACCAATACTTGATTTTTTGTGTGTGTGTGTGGATTGATAAATGCTTTGTGGTTAGTGTAGGGTAGTTTATAAGGCCCTGGACTTATACTTTCTTTTTAATTAAGATATAAAGGACTAAATAAATAAAATTCACTTTACATTATATAGGAAAATCTAAAATTATTTTTTTTCAAAAAGTGAAAGTCCAATTTTTTAAAAAAATTTTTGAATGTCATCTATAGTGAGCCTATTTTAAAAATTGTATAAAAATTTGAGATTTATAAAAAATTTCCTATCTAACTTTTAAAATGGTTTTTTCCATATTATGACAGAGAACAAAATTCAAAAAAAAATTCAGTACTTTTATAATCCAAATATATTTTCCAATGCAAATTTCTTTCTATATACCTTAATATTTGAAAAATGAAAGTTTTCATTTTTGATTTCATATTTTAACAGTTCTATGAGTAGCTGAGAATGTTTTACAAAGCCTAAAACAAAAAGTAATGATTGTCGTAATTAATGTCATAAGTACCTAAACAATTTTAGCCCTGGAGTTTTCTCCAAGATCAAGGGTATTGCTCCCTAGAGAGAACTAGACAATTTGGGGAAGCTTGATTTCTGCTCTATAATACGTATAAATATTATCCGCATATTTTGACACCAGTTTAAACTCATTTGGACTCTTAATTTTGTTTAATTAATACAAACTCTCCTCAACTTCTCCCAAATTCTCTCTTTTTACAATAAAAGTAAAAAAAGCCAAATGCGGCTTTTTCCTAGACCTCCCTTTTGACACGAAGATTTTTGGAAGCTTACTTTTCTTTTAATCGACAATCTAGAAAATCAAATTTAAAAAAATACCATAATATGAAAAAAAATTTAAATTTTTTTAAAAAAAGGAGAAAAAACAGCATGATTTCTCTGAAAATCTATTACGATGTGTAATTTTTGATTCTGCATCTTATGGTACTAACCAATAGTCATTTTATTACTTAAAATTTTAATAGTTGCAAAACCAACAAAATTGTTATGTATAAAATCCTTGAAATAAATCTTTTTTCATATAGTTAGTAAGTAAGTAAGCGTTTTTATTGTATAGTAAATAAATAAATGTACCAATCCGGATGGGGAATCTAGGTACAACAA